>CM072243.1:1484010-1489010 GCA_036851935.1 Coregonus suidteri
AATAAGACTGGGGCTCTACTGACCCCCTTCTATATAGAGCTGGCCTCTACTGATCCCCCTACTATAGAACTGAGGCCTCTGACTAGATGCCACCTCTACTATAGGACATCTACTGACCCCCTCTATTTCTATAAGACTTGGTATCTACTGATCCCCTCTACTATAGAGACTGAGCCTCTCTATCCCCTCTAACTATATAGACTGAGACCTCTACTGATCCCCTCGACTAATTATACACTGAACCTCTTATGATCCCCTCTACTATAGAGACCTCTCTGGTCCCCTCTAATATAGAGACGATGGCCTCTACTGATCTACTCTACTAGAGAGACGAGACCTCGACTGATCCCCTTCTACTATAGAGACTGACGGGCCTCTATACTGACCCCTCTACTACTAGAGAGACTGAGAACCTATCTATGATCCCCTCTTACTATAGAGACTGAGGTCTCTACTGATCCCCCTCTACTATAGAGAGACTGAGGGCCTCTACTGATACCCTCTACTATAGAGGACTTTAGGGCCTCTACTGATCCCCTATACTATAGAACTGAGGCCTCTACTGATCCCCTCTACTATAGCGACTGAGACCTCTAACTGGATTCCCCTCTACTATAGAGACTGAGGCCTCTACTGATCCCCTCTACTATAGACAACTGAGTCTCTACTGATCCCCTCTACTATAGAGACTGAGACCTCTACTGATCCCTCTACTATAGAGACTGAGAACCTCTACTGATCCCCTCTACTATAGAGACTGAGGCCTCTACTGATCCCCTCTACTATAGAGACTGGAGGACTATAGATCCCCTCTACTATAGAGACTGAGAAACCTCTACTGATCCCCTCTACTATAGAGACTGAGGCCTCTACTGATCCCCTCTACTATAGAGACTGAGACCTCTACTGATCCCCTCTACTATAGAGACTGAGGCCTCTACTGATCCCCTCTACTATAGAGACTGAGGCCTCTACTGAATCCCTCTACTTAGAGGACTGAGGCCTCTACTGATCCCCTCTACTATAGAGACTGAGACTCTACTGATCCCCTCTACTATAGAGACTTGAGACCTCTACTGATCCCTCTACTATAGAGGACTGAGGCCTCTACTGATCCCCTCTACTATAGAGACTGAGACCTCTACTGAATCCCCTCTACTATAGAGATGAGACCTCTACTGATCCCCTCTACTATAGAGACTGAGGCCTCTACTAGATCCCCTCTACTATAGAGACCTCTACTGAGGGGGACTATATCCTGAGGTCTCTACTGAGACTATAGAGACTGAGGCCTCTACTGATCCCCTCTACTATAGAGACTGAGACCTCTACTGATCCCCTCTACTATAGGAGACTGAGACCTCTACTGATCCCCTCTGACTATAGAGACTGAGGCTCTCTACTGATCCCCTCTACTATAGAGACTGAGACCTCTACTGATCCCCTCTACTATAGAAGACTGAGGCCTCTACTGATCCCCTCTACTATAGAGACTGAGACCTCTACTGATCCCCTCTACTATATAGACTGAGACCTCTACTGATCCCCTCTACTATAGACTGAGGGTGAGGCCTCTACTATAGAGACTGATCCCCTCTACTATAGAGACTGAGGCCTCTACTGATCCCCTCTACTATAGAGAGACCTCTAGGAATCCCCTCTACTATAGATCCCTCTCTGATCCCCTCTACTATTAGAGACTGAGACCTTACTGATCCCCTCTACTATAGAGACTGAGGCCTCTACTGATCCCCTCTACTATAGAGACTGAGAGTCCTCTGCCTACTGATCCCCTCTACTATAGAGACTGAGACCTCTACTGATCCCCTCTACTATAGAGACTGAGACCTCTACTGATCCCCTCTACTATAGAGACTGAGGACCTCTACTGATCCCCCTCTACTATAGAGACTGAGGACCTCTACTGATCCCCTCTACTATAGAGACTGAGACCTCTACTGATCCCCTCTACTATAGAGACTGAGGGGGCTACTGATCCCCTCTACTATAGACAGACTGAGACCTCTACTATAGAGACTCTACTATAGAGACTGAGACCTCTACTGATCCCCTCTACTATAGAGACTGAGGGCTCTACTGATCCCCTCTACTATAGAGACTGAGACCTTACTGATCCCCTCTACTATAGAGACTGAGACCTCTACTGATCCCCTCTACTATAGAGACTGAGACCTCTACTGATCCCCTCTACTATAGAGACTGAGACCTCTACTGATCCCCTCTACTATAGAGACTGAGGCCTCTACTGATCCCCTCTACTATAGAGACTGAGGCCTCTACTGATCCCCTCTACTATAGAGACTGAGGCTCTACTGATCCCCTCTACTATAGAGACTGAGGCCTCTACTGATCCCCTCTACTATAGAGACTGAGGACCTCTACTGATCCCCTCTACTATGAAAGACTGAGGTTATAGAGACCTCTACTGATCCCCTCTACTATAGAGACTTAGAGACCTCTACTGATCCCCCTCTACTATAGAGACTGAGACCTCTACTGATCCCCTCTACTATAGAGACTGAGGCCTCTACTGATCCCCTCTACTATAGAGACTGAGGCCTCTACTGATCCCCTCTACTATAGAGACTGAGGCCTCTACTGATCCCCTCTACTATAGAGACTGAGACCTCTACTGATCCCCTCTACTATAGAGACTTAGACCCTCTACTGATCCCCCTCTACTATAGAGACTGAGACCTCTACTGATCCCCTCTACTATAGAGACTGAGGCCTCTACTGATCCCCTCTACTATAGAGGCTGACTGCCTCTACTGATCCCCCCTCTACTATAGAGACCTCTACTGATCCCCTCTACTATAGAGACTGAGACCTCTACTGATCCACTCTACTATAGAGACTGAGGTCTCTACTGATCCCCCTCTACTATAGAGACTGAGGCCTCTACTGATCCCCTCTCCTATAGAGACTGAGGCCTCTACTGATCCCCTCTACTATAGAGACTGAGGCCTCTACTGATCCCCTCTACTATAGAGACTGAGACCTCTACTGATCCCCTCTACTATAGAGACTGAGGCCTCTACTGATCCCCTCTACTATAGAGACTGATGCCTCTACTGATCCCCTCTACTATAGAGACTGAGGCCTCTACTGATCCCCTCTACTATAGAGACTGAGACCTCTACTGATCCCCTCTACTATAGAGACTGAGACCTCTACTGATCCCCTCTACTATAGAGACTGAGACCTCTACTGATCCCCTCTACTATAGAGACTGAGGCCTCTACTGATCCCCTCTACTATAGAGACTGAGACCTCTACTGATCCCCTCTACTATAGAGACTGAGGCCTCTACTGATCCCCTCTACTATAGAGACTGAGGCCTCTACTGATCCCCTCTACTATAGAGACTGAGACCTCTACTGATCCCCTCTACTATAGAGGCCTCTACTGATCCCCTCTACTATAGAGACCTCTACTGATCCCCTCTACTATAGAGACTGAGGCCTCTACTGATCCCCTCTACTATAGAGACTGAGACCTCTACTGATCCCCTCTACTATAGAGACTGAGACCTCTACTGATCCCCTCTACTATAGAGACTGAGGTCTCTACTGATCCCCTCTACTATAGAGACTGAGACCTCTACTGATCCCCTCTACTATAGAGACTGAGGCCTCTACTGATCCCCTCTACTATAGAGACTGAGACCTCTACTGATCCCCTCTACTATAGAGACCTCTACTGATCCCCTCTACTATAGAGACTGAGGCCTCTACTGATCCCCTCTACTATAGAGACTGAGTCCCTCTACTGATCCCCTCTACTATAGAGACTGAGACCTCTACTGATCCCCTCTACTATAGAGACTGAGACCTCTACTGATCCCCTCTACTATAGAGGCCTCTACTGATCCCCTCTACTATAGAGACTGAGGCCTCTACTGATCCCCTCTACTATAGAGACTGAGACCTCTACTGATCCCCTCTACTATAGAGACTGAGACCTCTACTGATCCCCTCTACTATAGAGACTGAGGCCTCTACTGATCCCCTCTACTATAGAGACTGAGGCCTCTACTGATCCCCTCTACTATAGAGACTGAGACCTCTACTGATCCCCTCTACTATAGAGACTGAGGTCTCTACTGATCCCCTCTACTATAGAGACTGAGGCCTCTACTGATCCCCTCTCCTATAGAGACTGAGGCCTCTACTGATCCCCTCTACTATAGAGACTGAGGCCTCTACTGATCCCCTCTACTATAGAGACTGAGACCTCTACTGATCCCCTCTACTATAGAGACTGAGACCTCTACTGATCCCCTCTACTATAGAGACTGAGACCTCTACTGATCCCCTCTACTATAGAGACTGAGGTCTCTACTGATCCCCTCTACTATAGAGGCTGAGACCTCTACTGATCCCCTCTACTATAGAGACTGAGACCTCTACTGATCCCCTCTACTACAGAGACTGAGACCTCTACTGATCCCCTCTACTATAGAGACTGAGACCTCTACTGATCCCCTCTACTATAGAGACTGAGGCCTCTACTGATCCCCTCTACTATAGAGACTGAGACCTCTACTGATCCCCTCTACTATAGAGACTGAGGCCTCTACTGATCCCCTCTACTATAGAGACTGAGGCCTCTACTGATCCCCTCTACTATAGAGACTGAGACCTCTACTGATCCCCTCTACTATAGAGACTGAGACCTCTGGTCCATAGTGTTACTATGTAAATACTGTGTTACTCCCTGTATGGTCCATAGTAAAGTACACCTGCTGTTTAGCTAGTTACAAGACAGGCTCTGAATCCACTAGTGTACACGGTGTTAATGTTTGTGAACTGTTTGCCTTGCTGAACATATTTAAGATATTTTGTAAAGTAGTGGATGGCAGAGGTTGTAGTTTAGATTTGATGTACTGTATGTTTCTGTTTTATGTCAGTGTTATTCATCTATGATTCTAATCGGAGGTACATCCTTGACGGCATTGCATGTCTTTCATTTATTCA
>CM072243.1:1491510-1494010 GCA_036851935.1 Coregonus suidteri
TGGTTGCCCTCTAGGTTACAGAGAGCTGGTAGTCCCATCCACCAAACTACCAGGAGTAAAACAGGGAAGGGTCTCAGGGGTTTGCTAATTTGGTATAGAGCAGACCTAACTCACTCTATTAAAATAATCAAAACAGTAACATTTTACATTTGGCTAGAAATTCAAAAGGAAATTATCTCACCAGAGAAAAATGTCCTCATGCATGCTACCTACAGTGGGGAGAACAAGTATTTGATACACTGCCGATTTTGCAGGTTTTCCTACTTACAAAGCATGTAGAGGTCTGTAATTTTTTATCATAGGTACACATCAACTTTGAGAGACGGAATCTAAAACAAAAATCCAGAAAATCACATTGTAGGATTTTTAAGTAATTAATTTGCATTTTATTGCATGACATAAGTATTTGATCACCTACCAACCAGTAAGAATTCCGTCTCTCACAGACCTGTTAGTTTTTCTTTAAGAATCCCTCCTGTTCTCCACTCATTACCTGTATTAACTGCACCTGTTTGAACTCGTTACCTGTATAAAAGACACCTGTCCCACACACTCAATCAAACAGACTCCAACCTCTCCACAATGGCCAAGACCAGAGAGCTGTGTAAGGACATCAGGGATAAAATTGTAGACCTGCACAAGGCTGGGATGGGCTACAGGACAATAGGCAAGCAGCTTGGTGAGAAGGCAACAACTGTTGGCGCAATTATTAGAAAATGGAAGAAGTTCAAGATCACGGTCAATCACACTCGGTCTGGGGCTCCATGCAAGATCTCACCTCGTGGGGCATCAATGATCATGAGGAAGGTGAGGGATCAGCCCAGAACTACACGGCAGGAAACTGGTCAATGACCTGAAGAGAGCTGGGACCACAGTCTCAAAAAAACCATTAGTAACACACTACGCCTTCATGGATTAAAATCCAAGGTTCCCCTGCTCAAGTCAGCGCATGTCCAGGCCCGTCTGAAGTTTGCCAATGACCATCGGATGATCCAGAGGAGGAATGGGAGAAGGTCATGTGGTCTGATGAGACAAAAATAGAGCTTTTTGGTCTAAACTACACTCGCTGTGTTTAGAGGAGGAAGAAGGATGAGTACAACCCCAAGGATAACCATCCCAACCGTGAAGCATGGAGGTGGAAACATCATTCTTTGGGGATGCTTTTCTGCAAAGGGGACAGGACGACTGCAATGTATTGAGGGGAGGATGGATGGGTCCATGTATCGCGAGATCTTGGCCAACAACCTCCTTCCCTCAGTAAGAGCATTGAAGATGGGTCGTGGCTGGGTCTTCCAGCATGACAACGACCCGAAACACACAGCCAGGGCAACTAAGGAGTGGCTCCGTAAGAAGCATCTCAAGGTCCTGGAGTGGCCTAGCCAGTCTCCAGACCTGAACCCAATAGAAAATCTTTGGAGGGAGCTGAAAGTCCGTATTGCCCAGCGACAGCCCCGAAACCTGAAGGATCTGGAGAAGGTCTGTATGGAGGAGTGGGCGAAAATCCCTGCTGCAGTGTGTGCAAACCTGTTCAAGACCTACAGGGAACGTATGATCTCTGTAATTGCAAACAAAGGTTTCTGTACCAAATATTAAGTTCTGCTTTTCTGATGTATCAAATACTTGGAAAACATTAAAGAAACAACAACATGAAGAGTTATATATCCAAAACGGAGATGTATGGGGTAAACCACTTCTCCAATATTTTTGGCTCTATAACAAAGAAACAGATAGCAAAAACATGTAGATGATCAAATACAAATGGTATCCTAAATGAAATGATAAAATATACAGACCACAAATTCCAATTGGCTATACTTAAACTCTTTAACATCATTCTTAGCTCTGGCCCCAATAACTACCTTGGGATTTGCGTCAACAGCAACCTTGTGAAAATCTTCTGCATTATCATTAACAGGAGACTCGTACATTTCCTCATTGAAAACAATGTTCTGAGCAAATGTCAAATTGGCTTTTTACCTAACTAATTAACGTACGACAGACCACATATTCACCCTGCACACCCTAATTGACAACAAACAAACCAAAATAAAGGCAAAGGCTTCTCTTGCTTTGTTGATTTCAAAAAAAGTTTTTGACTCAATTTGGCAAGAAGGTCTACAATTGATGGAAAGTGGTGTTGGCAGAAAAACATACGACATTATAAAATCCATGTACACAAACAACAAGTGTGCGGTTAAAATTGACAAAAAACACACACATTTCTTTCCACAGGGCCGTGGGGTGAGACAGGGATGCAGCTTAAGCGCCACCCTCTTCAAACATATATTCAAACAATTGGCGATGGCACTAGAACAGTCTGCAGCACCCGGCCTCACCCTACTAGAATCTGAAGTCAAATGTCTATTGTTTGCTGATGATCTGGTGCTTCTGTCCCCAACCAAGGAGGGCCTACAGCAGCACCTAGATCTTCCACACAGATTCTGTCAGACCTGGGCCCTGACAGTAAATCTCAGTAAGACAAAAATAATGGTGTTCCAAA
>CM072243.1:1501510-1524010 GCA_036851935.1 Coregonus suidteri
AGATGTGTTCTTACCTACCCTTACCACCTGGGGGCGGCCCGTCAGGAAGTCCAGGATCCAGTTGCAGAGGGAGGTGTTTAGTCCCAGGATCCTTAGCTTAGTGATGAGCTTTGAGGGCACTATGGTGTTGAATGCTGAGCTGTAGTCAATGAATATCATTCTCACCTAGGTGTTCCTCTTGTCCAGGTGGGAAAGGGCAGTGTGGAGTGCAATAGAGATTGTATCATATGTGGATCTGTTGGGGCGGTATGCAAATTGGAGTGGGTCTAGGGTTTCTGGGATAATGGTGTTGATGTGAGCCATGATCAGCCTTTCAAAGCACTTCATGTCTACAGACGTCAGTGCTACGGGTCAATAGTCATTTAGACAGGTTATCTTAGTGTCCTTGGGCACGGGGAATATGGTGGTCTGCTTGAAACATGTTGGTATTACAGACTCAGTCAGGGACATGTTGTAAATGTCGGTGAAGACACTTGCCAGTTGGTCAGCACATGCTCGGAGTACACGTCCCTGGCCTTGTGAATCCGTTAAAAGTCTGGCCCTGCGGCCTTATGAATGATCGGATTTACATAAGAGTATTAAAAATAAAAACAAAAAAACACGTCTGTGTGTGTGTGTGTGTGTGTGTGTGTGTGTTACTCTTCCATGGGTAAATAACCTCTCTAAATAACCTCTCTCTCCTTGGGGATATTTTTATCCCTGAACTGATAAGCATTGCTAACCTGAAAACCTCCTCCCTCTCCTCTTCTCTTGTCCTGTCTAAACACCAGGCTGAAGATATGGGGCTACTTCCATCTAGTGGTGATACTGCTCACATACCAGGCTATACGGGTCTAGTGGCGATACTGCTCAGCTCACCCAGAAAACTCTTGAAGTTGTTCAATAAGAAATTATGTTTTCCGTTGCAAAATGTTTTGTTTTTGAACCCATTGATACTATGAAAATGTAGCATTTGTATCATCTGGTCACACAAAACATATCATCCACATACATCCATTAAGAACTGATTTCAGATTCATGAATCCTCACGTTGTTGCTGTTAGGTAGAAGGTATGCAGGCGTTGAGGTAGCCATCCAGTGTCATTGTTTCTAGTCTTAGCAAGCGATATTCAATAAAAAGTTTCATTTAATGAAAGAAACGAGCAGCAAAATGTTTGTTTTAATCAAATCAAATCACATCGAATTTTATTTGCCACAGACTCAGTCAGGGACATGTTGAAAATGTCGGCGGAAAATGCCCTGCGGCCTTGTGAATGTTGACCTGCTTAAAAGTCTTACTCACATCGGCTACGGAGAGCGTGATCACATAGTCATCCGGAACAGCTGGTGCTCTCATGCATGCTTCAGTGTTGCTTGCCCCGAAGCGAGCATAGAAGTGGTTTAGCTCGTCTGGAAGTCTTGTGTCACTGGGCGCTCGCGGCTGTGCTTCCCTTTGTAGTCTGTAATAGTTTTCAAGCCCTGCCATATCCAACGAGCGTCAGATCCCGGTGTAGTACGATTCAATCTTAGTCCTGTATTGACTCTTTGCCTGTTTGATGGTTCGTCGGAGGGCATAGCGGGATTCTTATAAGCGTCCGGGTTAGAGTCCCGTTCCTTGAAAG
This sequence comes from Coregonus suidteri, assembly GCA_036851935.1. Lineage (NCBI taxonomy): Eukaryota > Metazoa > Chordata > Actinopteri > Salmoniformes > Salmonidae > Coregonus > Coregonus suidteri. Next base: position 1,503,112 of record CM072243.1, read on the forward strand.
CGGCAGCTCTACCCTTTAGCTCAGTGAGGATGTTGCCTGTAATCCATGGCTTCTGGTTGGGGTTTGTACGTACGGTCACTGTGGGGACAACGTCATCGATGCACTTATTGATGAAGCCAGTGACTGATGTGGTGTACTCCTCAATGCTGTCTGAAGAATCCCGGAACATGCTCCAGTCTGTGCTAGCAAAACAGTCCTGTAGGTTGGCATCTGCGTCATCTGACCACTTTTTTATTAACTGAGTCACTGGTGCTTCCTGCTTTAGTTTTTGCTTATAAGCAGGAATCAGGAGGATAGAGTTATGGTCAGATTTGCCAAATGGAGGGCGAGGGAGAGCTTTGTATGTGTCTCTGTGTGTGGAGTAAAGGTGGTCTAGAGTTTTTTTTTCCTCTGGTTGCACATTTAACATGCTGGTAGAAATTAGGTAGAACGTATTTAAGTTTCCCTGCATTAAAGTCCCCCGGCCACTAGGAGCACTGCCTCTGGACGAGCGTTTTCCTGTTTAGTTATGGCCTTATACAGCTCATTGAGTGCAATCTTAATGCCAGCATTGGTTTGTGGTGGTAAATAGACAGCTATGAAAAATATAGATGAAAACTCTCTTGGTAAATAGTGTGGTCTACAGCTTATCATAAGATACTCTACCTCAGGTGAGCAAAACCTCGAGACTTCATTAGTATTTGATTTTGTGCACCAGCTGTTGTTTACAAATATACACAGACGCCACCCCTTGTCTTACCGGAGTTAGCCGTTCTATCCTGCCGATGTAGCGTATAGCCCGCTAGCTGTATGTTGTCCATGTCGTCGTTCAGCCACCACTCGGTGAAAGATAAGATATTAAAAATGTTTAATGTCCCATTGGTAGGACAACCGTAATCTTAGGTCGTCCAATTTGTTTTCAAATGATTGAAGATTGGTTAATAGGATTGATGGAAGAGGCAGTTTACTCGCTCGCCGTCGGATCCTTACAAGGCACCCCGACCTACGTCCACGATATCTACGTCTCTTTCTCATGCCAATGACGGGGATTTGGGCCTTGTCGGGTGTCTGTAGGATATCCTTCGCGTCCGACTCGTTGAAGAAAAAATCTTCGTCCAATACGAGGTGAGTAATCGCTGTCCTGATATCCAGAAGCTCTTTTTGGTTATAAGAGACGATGGCAGAAACATTATGAACAGAAAATTTACAAATAACGCGAAAAAACACACATAATAGTACAATTGGTTAGAGGGCTGTAAAACGGCAGCCATCTTCTCCGGCGCCATCCCTGATTAATGTTCACTCTAGCCCCAGCTCTGACACTGATTCAGGCAGAGACATTTTAACTGCCCAATTAAAAGGCGAATGAAAATACTATTAGGATGAAACCTGGTGTGCATGCTTCAGACAGAGATAATGTCTTGATGTCAAATCAAATCAAATTCAAAGTCACCACCAGGCCATTTTTAAAGTCACCACCAGGCCATTCTTAAAGTCACCACCAGGCCATTCTTAAAGTCACCACCAGGCCATTCTTAAAGTCACCACCAGGCCATTCTGGTTGAATTATAAAGAAGACAATGACCTGTATTTAATTATGGGATGATGATGATGATGATGATGATGATGATGAGGTCACAGAAGGACAGTTCAAATCATTTAAAGAGCACAATGACCTTTATTGTAGAAGTTAATTAATTATGGGAAACGACTCACAAAGGTGGTAAAATCAAAATCCTCTTTTATGAATTGCTGAATTTCTCAGATCTGCAAGTAAACAGTTGTGGGATTATTTAGTATTTATATCTACATTATACTGTATAATGAAACACAAGCACACACTAAACTTATAATGACAGGAAGAAATCACAACATCAAAAAGAGTGAAGCCTCTGAAGATCCTTGGCTTTTGGTGTTACCGGTGTTGGGTTTATACTTGCATAAAACATTATCTTCCCACACTCTCAACAAAAAGTAGCTCATTTAAACAGAGCATTACTATTACAGACTGGAGACCTGGCATGGAGAATGACGAGGAAAAGGAGGACAGAGAGAGAGAGAGAGAGAGAGAGAGAGAGAGAGAGAGAGAGGAGAGAGAGAGAGAGAGAGAGAGAGAGAGAGAGAGACAGAGACAGAGACAGAGACAGAGACAGAGACAGAGACAGAGACAGAGACAGAGACAGAGACAGAGACAGAGACAGAGAGAGAGAGAGACAGAGACAGAGACAGAGACAGGGGAGGCTCACTTGGTAGAGCATGGCGCTTGCAACACCAGGATTGTGGGTTCAATTCCCACGGGGGACCAGTATGGAAAAAAAAGTATGAAAATGTATGCATTCGCTACTGTACGTAGCTCTGGATAAGCGCGTCTGCTAAATGACCCCCCTCAAAAGAGGAGGTGAGAGTCAAAACCATCTATCAGCCGGCAGCATAGAAAATATATACATGAATATTCATGATTTCATCCATAAGTCCACCAGGTGGCAGTAGAGGTCTTAGTGTGTTCAGATCTACATATCGCACCCCTGTACTGTTTATCACAGGAACAGCAAGGCTGTGTCCCAAAAGAAAATTTCATTTCGCTAGGCATGCAGCAACATCTAGATTTGAGATCTGGCCAAGCATAGATACCACCCACTAAGATACACAACACAACATGTATTCAGCAGTTCTATGGTGCTCTGAATAAGTGTTTACATTTTGGTCATTTTAGCAGACACTCTTATCCAGAGCGACATACAGTTTCCTTTCTACTTGGTGCTTTGAGGTCTGAAGAACTGTAATATCCTATATTTCTCGGAATCTTGGCTGAACAAGGACATGGATATATACCGTACGTCTAGCCGGTTTTTCTTCAAGACAGAACGGCAGCTTCGGGTTAAGGGGGGGAGGTGTGTGTCTCTTTGTTAACAACATCTGGTGCCCCCCAAAAATCTATTTTAATTCCAGGTTGTAAGGCAAAAAAAATAGGAAAAATGCCAAGGGGGGTGAATACTTTCGCAAGCCACTGTTTCACAACCCGAAGCCACGGATTACAGGCAATATCCGTGCTTTTCAAGGAGTGAGAAACTAATCCGGATGCTTATAAGAAATCCCACTACGACTTCTGACAAGGCATCAAACTGTCAAAACGTCAATACAGGACTAAGATTGAATCCTATTACAAAGGGAAACCCAACACTGAAGCATGCAAAGCCCTGACCTCAATCCTATAGAAAATGTGCGGGCAGAACTGAAAAAGCGTGTGCGAGCAAGGAGGCCTACAAACCTGACTCAGTTACACCAGCTCTGTCAGGAGGAATGAGCCAAAATTCACCCAACTTATTGTGGGAAGCTTGTGGAAGGCTACCTGAAACGTTTGACCCAAGTTAAACATTTTAAAGGCAATGCTACCAAATACTAATTGAATGTATTTAAACTTCTGACCCACTGGGAATGTGATGAAATAAATAAAATCTGAAATAAATTATTCTCTCTACTATTATTCTCACATTTCACATTCTTAAAATAAATGTGTGGTCCAAACTGACTTAACACATGGTGTTTTTACTAGGATTAAATGTCAGGAATTGTGAAAAACTGAGTTTAAATGTATTTGGCTAAGGTGTATGTAAACTTCTGACTTCAACTGTATAATCACACACCATTTCGTCTGAAGTTGGAGGACAATTTGGGTCATGGGAGGTTGGTCAAATTTTCATTTGGATCTCGAGCTGAAAACATTTAACGACCCCTCAGCCTCAAGCAGCTCGTGTATTGAGGAACATGTAACTTGGTTACATGAAGAAAGACACTTTCAATTTCTTTAGGTTGGGGTCTTTCATCAAGGTAAGTGTTTCTTGGTGTAACGTCGTCCCCAGGCTATTGCTCACACAGCACATATAACCCTGGGATATCAACCATTCAGAGATGGCCTTAGTGGGAGTGACCATATAGAGTTCTATAGGAGTGACATATGGTTATAGATGGTTTGCAACAAATGTATGTAGCGCTTATGAAGGCATTATGAAGGCTTTATGAAGTCTATACAAGCTGAACGTCATTTTAAGAAGGACCAAATGCGGTCATAGAAGGTAAAGTAACAATCCAAACCTGTCCGTGAATGAATACCTGTATAGTTAGTTTACAGTTTACTGTGTATTCTGTGCACATGACAACTAGCCTTGACTTGAATTTTGTGACGTGTCACACCTAACTAATGTTAGGCCTACTCATGTGTGTATAAATGGTTGAAAGACTTTTCCACCAATGACAAAAAAATGAATGTAAAGATTGCAATTTAACTCGTGTGTTTTGTTCTGAACGTATAATGTGAAAGTGAGTTTGGATGTTTGTAGCATTGTTTAGCCTAGCGTTAACGTTACTAGCTCCTTGCAAGGAAGCAAATGTGTGTTTCACCAGCTTGTCCAGTATGGGCCTCCATAGATTTGGAAAGTGGGTGTTTGGTTTCACCAGCTTGTCCAGTACGGGCCTCCATAGATTTGGAAAGTGGGTGTTTGGTTTCACCAGCTTGTCCAGTACGGGCCTCCATAGTTTTGGAAAGTGGGTTTTTGATAGTAACAACGCAGAGTAACAGAATCTTTTGTAAACAAGCCTAAAGATTATTTTAGTGTTGGCTACAGCAGCTGGGTTAGCAAAATTAGCAATAATATTAGCTGGCATTTTCACCACCTAGTACGAATGCCCTGACGCCTTCCTCACGGCAAGGTTTTTGTGGATTTATATGAGGTTGGAGGGTGAGTATTGTAGGTTTGCAAGAGTTTCTATCCGATGGGGAAGAGTGATAAGGAGTTTTTCAGACATGCACACACACAAGAGTGTGCGTTCCATGTAGTGCACGTTGACAGGAAACCTGAGAGACGCTGTTCGTTCCCTGGTAACTTTTCGTGAATACTCAACCCAATCACGCCGGGTTTACAGACCTGTTCACGTCGTCTGAACACCAACCTGTTAGTTTCCCAAAGTTTCGCGCAGAGTGTGCCGAAGTCGTGTATGTGTGACACGCCATTGATAACTCCCGAAAACGTTGTTTGCGGGAAAGTGATAGGGAATTTTCAACCCAGAAACGTGTCTTTTCATGCAGTATTAAGGGATTGAGTTAGGGGTTTGGGAAAATTGGATTTTTAATTGTTTGGTCCCCACAAGGATAGCAAAACAAACGTGTGTGTAAGCCCTGTCTCTGGGCAGAAGTCACTGAATCCCTTCCCCCATCCCCACATGTCAGGTGCCCCTGCCTGCTTTAGCGGTGGTGGTGGAGGAGGGGGGTGGTAAGGGATATCGGACATGTCTTGTTCCTGTCTTTATAGCTCAGTGTTCCTTCGTGCCCTCTAAAGCTGGTCATTGCTCTAGTGGTGGTGGTGGAGGAGGGGGAGGGGAGCAGGGGGGGGGCATTAGACAGCCTGCAGGATGATCTTGCCCTGTCTCTTTAGCTCAGAGTGCCATCCTGCCTGCCCTCTATTGCTGGTCATTTACCAGGCAGACTCCCCCCTCCTCTCCTACCAGCATCTCCTCTCCTCTCCTCTCCTCTGCCATGTCTCTTCTCCCCTCTCCTCTCCTCTCCTCTGCCATGTCTCTTCTCCCCTCTCCTCTCCTCTGCTGTGTCTCTTCTCCCCTCCTCTCCTCTCCTCTGCCATGTCTCTTCTCCCCTCTCCTCTCCTCTGCTGTGTCTCTTCTCCCCTCCTCTCCTCTTCTCTGCCATGTCTCTTCTCCCCTCCTCTCCTCTTCTCTGCTATGTCTCTTCTCCCCTCTCATCTCCTCTGCCATGTCTCTTCTCCCCTCTCCTCTTCTCTGCCATGTCTCTTCTCCCCTCTCCTCTCTCCTGCTATGTCTCTTCTCCCCTCCTCTCCTCTCCTCTGCCATGTCTCTTCTCCCCTCTCTCCTCTCTCCTGCTATGTCTCTTCTCCCCTCCTCTCCTCTTCTCTGCTATGTCTCTTCTCCCCTCTCCTCTCTCCTGCTATGTCTCTTCTCCCCTCTCCTCTCTCCTGCTATGTCTCTTCTCCCCTCCTCTCTCTCTTCTCTGCTATGTCTCTTCTCCCCTCTCCTCTCTCCTGCTATGTCTCTTCTCCCCTCTCCTCTCTCCTGCTATGTCTCTTCTCCCCTCCCATCTCCTCTCCTCTGCCATGTCTCTTCTACTCTCCTCTCCTCTCCCCTGCCATGTCTCTTCTCCCCTCCTCTCTACTGCTCCCTCCCCCATGCTATCATCTGCCCACCTCTCCTCTCTCTCACCACTGACATGTATCAGCCTCTCTCTCCTGTCTCTCACCACAAAGACAGTGGCGCAGAATGGGAAGCAGCACCTTCATTTAAAAATAGGATGTTGACCTTCCTCTATGCAAATATGTTTGTAATTCTTTGAGGCTGCCAAAAGTGGTTAAAGGGGATACTTCGGGATGCTGCCAATGAGGCCGTTTATCTACTTCCCCAGAGTCAGATGAACTCGTGGATCCAATTTTTTTGTCTCTGTCCAGTATGAAGGAAGCTAGAGGTAGTTTTGCGAGCCAATGCTAACTAGCGATAGCGCAATGACTGAAAGCCTATGGTATCTGCTAGCATAATGTCACCAACCAAATCAGATAATAAATAGTCAGAATCATGTGCATATAAACCTTTGGAACATTTGGTCAATGCAGCTTCCAAATGTCCTTCTTTTACTGCTGAACATCCACTGGCAATATCTTGGATAATAATATGGATTTGCAAGGTGTTGACAAAGCATTTGTTGTGGTCTTGGCAGGACTCCCGGTCAGTGGCAGGGAGGATAGCCATATGGTTGGGTTTGTCATCACATGCCTTCATCCCAACCAACCACAGCAGGGACACAACACATGGCTTCATCCCGACCAACCACAGCAGGGACACAACACATGGCTTCATCCCGACCAACCACAGCAGGGACACAACACATGGCAGAATCATTATCTACTGTATTGAGGCTGAAAAGATTTGGCATTGAGCCCTACAGCTTCACCATCGAGAGCATCTTCACCGGCTGCATCATCACTTGGTGTGGCAACTGTACCACCCTCGACCGCAAATCACTACAGAGTATGGTGCGGACAGCCCAGTACATCACTGGGGCCGAGGGTGGTACATTGCCAAAACTCAAGCCACCCAAGTCATAGACTGTTCACTCTGATAGACTATATATACCCACTATAAACACACTCACTAGACTATATATACCCACTATAAACACACTCACTATATACACACTCACTAGACTATATAAACACACTCACTAGACTATATATCCACACTATAAACACACTCACTAGACTATATATTTCACACTCACTAGACTATATATTTCACACTATATACACACTCACTAGACTATATATTTCACACTCACTAGACTATATATTTCACACTATATACACACTCACTAGACTATATATCCACACTATAAACACACTCACTAGACTATATATTTCACACTCACTAGACTATATATTTCACACTATATACACACTCACTAGACTATATATCCACACTATAAACACACTCACTAGACTATATATTTCACACTCACTAGACTATATATTTCACACTATATACATTCTCACTAGACTATATATCCACACTATAAACACACTCACTATACTATATATTTCACACTCACTAGACTATATAAACACACTCACTAGACTATATAAACACACTCACTAGACTATATATTTCACACTATATACACACTCACTAGACTATATATCCACACTATATACACACTCACTAGACTATATATCCACACTATATACACACTCACTAGACTATATATCCACACTATATACACACTCACTAGACTATATATCCACACTATATACACACTCACTAGACTATATATACACACTATATACACACTCACTAGACTATATATCCACACTATATACACACTCACTAGACTATATATCCACACTATATACACACTCACTAGACTATATATTTCACACTCACTAGACTATATATTTCACACTATATACACACTCAATAGACTATATATCCACACTATATACACACTCACTAGACTATATATCCACACTATATACACACTCACTAGACTATATATACACACTATATACACACTCACTAGACTATATATCCACACTATATACACACTCACTAGACTATATATACACACTATATACACACTCACTAGACTATATATACACACTATATACACACTCACTAGACTATATATCCACACTATATACACACTCACTAGACTATATATACACACTATATACACACTCACTAGACTATATATACACACTATATACACACTCACTAGACTATATATCCACCCTATATACACACTCACTAGACTATATATCCACACTATATACACACTCACTAGACTATATATCCACACTATATACACACTCACTAGACTATAAATCCACACTATATACACACTCACTAGACTATATATACACACTATATACACACTCATTAGACTATATATACACACTATATACACACTCACTAGACTATATATCCACACTATATACACACTCACTAGACTATATATTTCACACTCACTAGACTATATATTTCACACTATATACACACTCACTAGACTATATATCCACACTATATACACACTCACTAGACTATATATACACACTATATACACACTCACTAGACTATATATACACACTATATACACACTCACTAGACTATATATCCACACTATATACACACTCACTAGACTATATATACACACTATATACATACTCACTAGACTATATATCCACACTATATACACACTCACTAGACTATATATCCACACTATATACACACTCACTAGACTATATATACACACTATATACACACTCACTAGACTATATATCCACACTATATACACACTCACTAGACTATATATCCACACTATATACACACTCACTAGACTATATATTACACACTCACTAGACTATATATACACTCACTCAAACTCACTACATTGACATTCTCACACAAAACCCACATACATTCACATACACTACAAACGCACACACACACACATTACACACACATGCATACTGACACAACACAAACACACACACACACATGCACACACACACACACACACACACACACACACACACACACACACACACACACACACACACACACACACATACACACAAAATTTTACACTCATCATTTGCTGCTAGTATTATGTTCTTTATTTTACCCTTATTATTATATATCCTGATGCCTAGTCACTTTACCCTGCCTTCATGTACATATCTACCTCAAATACCTTATTATTATCTATCCTGATGCCTAGTCACTTTACCCTGCCTTCATGTACATATCTACCTCAAATACCTTATTATTATCTATCCTGATGCCTAGTCACTTTACCCTGCCTTCATGTACATATCTACCTCAAATACCTTATTATTATCTATCCTGATGCCTAGTCACTTTACCCTGCCTTCATGTACATATCTACCTCAAATACCTTATTATTATCTATCCTGATGCCTAGTCACTTTACCCTGCCTTCATGTACATATCTACCTCAAATACCTTATTATTATCTATCCTGATGCCTAGTCACTTTACCCTGCCTTCATGTACATATCTACCTCAAATACCTTATTATTATCTATCCTGATGCCTAGTCACTTTACCCTGCCTTCATGTACATATCTACCTCAAATACCTTATTATTATCTATCCTGATGCCTAGTCACTTTACCCTGCCTTCATGTACATATCTACCACAAATACCTTATTATTATCTATCCTGATGCCTAGTCACTTTACCCTGCCTTCATGTACATATCTACCTCAAATACCTTATTATTATCTATCCTGATGCCTAGTCACTTTACCCTGCCTTCATGTACATATCTACCTCAAATACCTTATTATTATCTATCCTGATGCCTAGTCACTTTACCCTGCCTTCATGTACATATCTACCTCAAATACCTTATTATTATCTATCCTGATGCCTAGTCACTTTACCCTGCCTTCATGTACATATCTACCACAAATACCTTATTATTATCTATCCTGATGCCTAGTCACTTTACCCTGCCTTCATGTACATATCTACCTCAAATACCTTATTATTATCTATCCTGATGCCTAGTCACTTTACCCTGCCTTCATGTACATATCTACCTCAAATACCTTATTATTATCTATCCTGATGCCTAGTCACTTTACCCTGCCTTCATGTACATATCTACCTCAAATACCTTATTATTATCTATCCTGATGCCTAGTCACTTTACCCTGCCTTCATGTACATATCTACCTCAAATACCTTATTATTATCTATCCTGATGCCTAGTCACTTTACCCTGCCTTCATGTACATATCTACCTCAAATACCTTATTATTATCTATCCTGATGCCTAGTCACTTTACCCTGCCTTCATGTACATATCTACCTCAAATACCTTATTATTATCTATCCTGATGCCTAGTCACTTTACCCTGCCTTCATGTACATATCTACCACAAATACCTTATTATTATCTATCCTGATGCCTAGTCACTTTACCCTGCCTTCATGTACATATCTACCTCAAATACCTTATTATTATCTATCCTGATGCCTAGTCACTTTACCCTGCCTTCATGTACATATCTGCCACAAATACCTTATTATTATCTATCCTGATGCCTAGTCACTTTACCCTGCCTTCATGTACATATCTACCTCAAATACCTTAGTATTATCTATCCTGATGCCTAGTCACTTTACCCTGCCTTCATGTACATATCTACCTCAAATACCTTATTATTATCTATCCTGATGCCTAGTCACTTTACCCTGCCTTCATGTACATATCTACCTCAAATACCGTATTATTATCTATCCTGATGCCTAGTCACTTTACCCTGCCTTCATGTACATATCTACCTCAAATACCTTATTATTATCTATCCTGATGCCTAGTCACTTTACCCTGCCTTCATGTACATATCTACCTCAAATACCTAATTATTATCTATCCTGATGCCTAGTCACTTTACCCTGCCTTCATGTACATATCTACCTCAAATACCTTATTATTATCTATCCTGATGCCTAGTCACTTTACCCTGCCTTCATGTACATATCTACCACAAATACCTTATTATTATCTATCCTGATGCCTAGTCACTTTACCCTGCCTTCATGTACATATCTACCTCAAATACCTTATTATTATCTATCCTGATGCCTAGTCACTTTACCCTGCCTTCATGTACATATCTACCACAAATACCTTATTATTATCTATCCTGATGCCTAGTCACTTTACCCTGCCTTCATGTACATATCTACCTCAAATACCATAGTATTATCTATCCTGATGCCTAGTCACTTTACCCTGCCTTCATGTACATATCTACCTCAAATACCTTATTATTATCTATCCTGATGCCTAGTCACTTTACCCTGCCTTCATGTACATATCTACCTCAAATACCGTATTATTATCTATCCTGATGCCTAGTCACTTTACCCTGCCTTCATGTACATATCTACCTCAAATACCTTATTATTATCTATCCTGATGCCTAGTCACTTTACCCTGCCTTCATGTACATATCTACCTCAAATACCTAATTATTATCTATCCTGATGCCTAGTCACTTTACCCTGCCTTCATGTACATATCTACCTCAAATACCTTATTATTATCTATCCTGATGCTTAGTCACTTTACCCTGCCTTCATGTACATATCTACCCTCAAATACCTTATTATTATCTATCCTGATGCCTTGTCACTTTACCCTGCCTTCATGTACATTTCTATCTCAAATACCTCCTACCTCGTCACATTGATCTGGTACTGGTACTCCCTGTATATAGCTCCACATTGATCTGGTACTGGTACTCCCTGTATATAGGTCCACATTGATCTGGTACTGGTACTCCCTGTATATAGCTCCATATTGATCTGGTACTGGTTCTCCCTGTATATAGCTCCACATTGATCTGGTACTGGTACTCCCTGTATATAGCTCCACATTGATCTGGTACTGGTACTCCCTGTATATAGCTCCACATTGATCTGGTACTCCCTGTATATAGCTCCCACATTGATCTGGTACTGGTACTCCCTGTATATAGCTCCACATTGATCTGGTACTGGTACTCCCTGTATATAGCTCCACATTGATCTGGTACTGGTACTCCCTGTATATAGCTCCACATTGATCTGGTACTGGTACTCCTGTATATAGCTCCACATTGATCTGGTACTCCCTGTATATAGCTCCACATTGATCTGGTACTGGTACTCCCTGTATATAGCTCCACATTGATCTGGTACTGGTACTCCCTGTATATAGCTCCACATTGATCTGGTACTCCCTGTATATAGCTCCACATTGATCTGGTACTGGTACTTCCTGTATATAGCTCCATATTGATCTGGTACTGGTACTCCCTGTATATAGCTCCACATTGATCTGGTACTGGTACTCCCTGTATATAGCTCCACATTGATCTGGTACTGGTACTCCCTGTATATAGCTCCACATTGATCTGGTACTCCCTGTATATAGCTCCACATTGATCTGGTACTGGTACTCCCTGTATATAGCTCCACATTGATCTGGTACTGGTACTCCCTGTATATAGCTCCACATTGATCTGGTACTCCCTGTATATAGCTCCACATTGATCTGGTACTCCCTGTATATAGCTCCACATTGATCTGGTACTGGTACTCCCTGTATATAGCTCCACATTGATCTGGTACTGGTACTTCCTGTATATAGCTCCACATTGATCTGGTACTGGTACTTCCTGTATATAGCTCCACATTGATCTGGTACTGGTACTCCCTGTATATAGCTCCACATTGATCTGGTACTCCCTGTATATAGCTCCACATTGATCTGGTACTGGTACTCCCTGTATATAGCTCCACATTGATCTGGTACTGGTACTCCCTGTATATAGCTCCACATTGATCTGGTACTCCCTGTATATAGCTCCACATTGATCTGGTACTGGTACTCCCTGTATATAGCTCCACATTGATCTGGTACTGGTACTCCCTGTATATAGCTCCACATTGATCTGGTACTCCCTGTATATAGCTCCACATTGATCTGGTACTGGTACTCCCTGTATATAGCTCCACATTGATCTGGTACTCCCTGTATATAGCTCCACATTGATCTGGTACTCCCTGTATATAGCTCCACATTGATCTGGTACTGGTACTCCCTGTATATAGCTCCACATTGATCTGGTACTGGTACTCCCTGTATATAGCTCCACATTGATCTGGTACTTCCTGTATATAGCTCCACATTGATCTGGTACTGGTACTCCCTTGTATATAGCTCCACATTGATCTGGTACTGGTACTCCCTGTATATAGCTCCACATTGATCTGGTACTGGTACTCCCTGTATATAGCTCCACATTGATCTGGTACTGGTACTCCCTGTATATAGCTCCACATTGATCTGGTACATGTACTCCCTGTGTGTAGCGCCGTTCTTGTGTATTTTATTCCTCTTGTGTTACTATTTGTATTTGTATTATTATTTGGGAAGAGCTTGTGAGCAAGCATTCACGGAAAATTCTACACCTGTTGTATTCGGCGCATGTGACAAATAAAACTAGATTTTGATGTGTCAGAATCAGAATCACCTTTATTCGCCAAGTACATTTACTTTAATGACTGGTGAATACCAACTATCAATCGCTGAGATCATGTATGTGCTAAACTACAGTATGTAGAATATTGGCCTGTTGGAAACTACAACTCCATACTACATCAAACAGTTCAGGTTCGATCTGATTTATCTCTAGAGGAACTGTGGTATGTGTGCATTTAGCTCACAGAAAAAAAACTGAAAACAAATTGAATTCAAATAATTGAACCGACTTTGGTAAAATAGTTTAAAAAAATAAAAAATACATTTTGGTTGATAAGGACTATTATCTACAGTCTATATTATCTACTGTCTACACTCTCTATTGTATACAGTGAGGGAAAAAAGTATTTGATCCCCTGCTGATTTTGTACGTTTGCCCACTGACAAAGACATGATCAGTAAATAATTTTAATGGTAGGTTTATTTGAACAGTGAGAGACAGAATAACAACAACAAAAATCCAGAAAAACACATGTCAAAAATGTTATAAATTGATTTGCATTTTAATGAGGGAAATAAGTATTTGACCCCTCTGCAAAACATGACTTAGTACTTGGTGGCAAAACCCTTGTTTGCAATCACAGAGGTCAGACGTTTCTTGTAGTTGGCCACCAGGTTTGCACACATCTCAGGAGGGATTTTGTCCCACTCTTTGCAGATCTTCTCCAAGTCATTAAGGTTTCGAGGCTGACGTTTGGCAACTCGAACCTTCAGCTCCCTCCACAGATTTTCTATGGGATTAAGGTCTGGAGACTGGCTAGGCCACGACAGGACCTTAATGTGCTTCTTCTTGAGCCACCCCTTTGTTGCCTTGGCCGTGTGTTTTGGGTCATTGTCATGCTGGAATACCCATCCACGACCCATTTTCAATGCCCTGGCTGAGGGAAGGAGGTTCTCACCCAAGATGTGAGTTGTCCTGTCCCCTTAGCAGAAAAACACCCCAAAGCATAATGTTTCAACCTCCATGTTTGACGGTGGGGATGGTGTTCTTGGGGTCATAGGCAGCATTCCTCCTCCTCCAAACACGGCGAGTTGAGTTGATGCCAAAGAGCTCGATTTTGGTCTCATCTGACCACAACACTTTCACCCAGTTCTACTCTGAATCATTCAAATGTTAATTGGCAAACTTCAGACGGGCCTGTATATGTGCTTTCTTGAGCAGGGGGACCTTGCGGGCGCTGCAGGATTTCAGTCCTTCACGGCGTGAAGCTGAAGATGGATTTTAAAGAACTGATTGGGTCTCTACTTGACACCAACAAACACCCCATAATATCTGGCCCTCTGCCCTCCCTAAATTGTGGCATTGAACGGTTCAGCAGACTATTAGCCCTCCACAACTGGCTATGAGACTATTGCAGCTCTGTGGGTGTAACATTTATTGACAATTTTGATACCTTCTGGAAACAAAGCTTGTGTTATAAGGAGGATGGGATCCACCCAAATCATTTGGGTTCCTGGATCCTTTCACAGCATTATAAGGCTGCGTTGAGACAATGACTTATCAATGACCCAAATCCAGCTCATTGAATCCCTATCATTGTGTCGCTGAGTTGTCATAATGATTCAGCAAATGTACATTACCCCAGGGGCGTTGGAAGAAACAATGTAAATAATCTAATGTATGTCCCTCAAACTGCCCGGAATGCCTCTGCTGATCCTACAGCTATTGTATGCAGTACTCATATGCCTATGAACCAGAGTAATAATGTTAGCACTGAGGTGGTGTGCCCTAGTAGGAAGTCCACTGTGTGCAGCTCACCCTGCACTAATAAAAATAACCTGAGCATGTCTACCTCTGCTAAGCTTCCCAGTAAATCAAGAAAAATAATCAAGCATCCCAGAAAAGTGTTAAAAATAGCCCACGTTAACATATGTTAACATATGTAGTTTAAGAAACAAGGTTCATGAAATCAATGATTTGCTAGTAACAGATGACATTCATATCTATCTCTGAAACTCACTTAGATAATACCTTTGATGATACAGTGGTAGCAATACAAGGTTATAACATTTACAGAAAATACAGAAATGCCAGTGGTGGAGGTGTGGCTGTTTATATTCAGAACCACATTCCTGTAAAGCTTAGAGAAGATCTCTTGTTAAATACTGTTGAAGTAATACAGGTTCATCTGCCTCACCTAAAGCCCATTCTGGTGGGAAGCTGCTTTAGACCACCAAGTGCTAACAGTCAGTTTCTGGATAACATGTGTGAAATGCTTGATAATATATGTGATATCAATAGAGAGGTATACTTTCTAGGTGATTTAAATATGGACTGGCTTTCATCAGGCTACCCACTCAAGAGAAAGCTTCAAACTGTAACTAGTCCCTGCAACCTGGTTCAGGTTATCAATCAACCTACCAGGGTAGTTACAAACAGTACAGAAATTAAATTATTGATCATATCTTTACTAATGCTGCAGAAATTTGTTGGAAAGCAGTATCCAAATCCATCGGATGTAGTGATCACAATATTGTAGCCATATCTAGGAAAACCAAAGTTCCAAAGGCTGGGCCTAATATTGTGTATAAGAGGTCATACAATAAGTTTTGTAGTGATTCCTATGTTGTTGATGTAAAGAATATATGTTGGTCCGTGGTGTGTAATGAGGAGCAACCATATGCTGCACTTGACACATTTATGTTAAATCCCTGTGGATTGATGAGGAATTGAAAAATTGAAAAAATTTGATGGTTGAGAAGGATGAGGCAAAAGAGATGGCAAATAAGTCTGGCTGCACAACCGATTGGCAAACGTGCTGCAAATTGAGAAATCATGTGCCTAACTGAATAAAAAGAAGAAGAAACTATACTATGAAACAAGGATAAATGACATAAAGAATGATAGTAAAACGCTTTGGAGCACCTTCAATGACATTTTGGGCAAAAAGACAAACTCCGCTCCATCATTCATTGAATCAGATGGCTCATTCATCACAAAACCCATTGATATTGCCAACTACTTCAATGATTTTTTCATTGGCAAGATTAGCAAATTTAGGCATGAAATGCCAGCAACAAACGCTGACACTACACATCCAAGTACACTACCGTTCAAAAGTTTGGACACCTACTCATTCAAGGGTTTTTCTTTCTTTTTACTATTTTCTTCATTGTAGAATAATAGTGAAGACATCAAAACTATGAAATAACACATATGGAATCATGTAGTAACCAAAACAGTGTTAAACAAATCAAAATATATTTTATATTTGAGATTCTTCAAATAGCCACCCTTTGCTTTGATGACAGCTTTGCACACTCTTGGCATTCTCTCAACCAGCTTCACCTGGAATGCTTTTCCAACAGTCTTGAAGGAGTTCCCACATATGCTGAGCACTTGTTGGCTGCTTTTCCTTCACTCTGCGGTCAAACTCATCCCAGGGTGGCTATTTGAAGAATCTCAAATATAAAATATATTTTGATTTGTTTAACACTTTTTTGGTTACTACATGATTCCATATGTGTTATTTCATAGTTGTGATCAGTGACTGATGGCGCCGGAGAGAATGGCTGCCGTTTTACAGCCCTCTAACCATTTGTACTATTATGTGTGTTTTTTCGCGTTATTTTTAATTTATTGTGTACATAATGTTTCTGCCATCGTCTCTTATAGCCAAAAATAACTTCTGGATATCAGGACAGCGATTACTCACCTCGTATTGGACGAAGATTTTTTCTTCAATTAGTCGGATGCGAAGGATATCCTACAGACACCGACAAGGCCCAAATCCCTGTCATTCGCAGGAGAAAGAGACAGAGATATCATGGATGTAGGTCGGGGTAACTGGTAAGAATCCGACGGCGAGCGAGTAAACTGCCTCTTCCATCAACCCTATTAGCCAATGTTCAATCATTTGAAAATACATTTGATGCCTAAGATTACGGTTATCCTACCAACGGGACATTAAAAACTGTAATATCTTATGTTTCACCGAGTCGTGGCTGAACGACGACATGGATAACATACAGCTAGCGGGCTATACGCTACATCAGCAGGATAGAACGGCTGACTCCGGTAAGACAAGGGGTGGCGGTCTGTGTATATTTGTAAACAACAGCTGGTGCACAAAATCTAATACTAAGGAAGTCTCGAGGTTTTGCTCGCCTGAGGTAGAGTATCTTATGATAAGCTGTAGACCACACTATTTACCAAGAGAGTTTTCATCTATATTTTTCATAGCTGTCTATTTACCACCACAAACCAATGCTGGCATTAAGATTGCAATCAATGAGCTGTATAAGGCCATAAGTTAACAGGAAAATGCTCATCCAGAGGCAGCGCTCCTAGTGGCTGGGGACTTTAATGCAGGGAAACTTAAATCCGTTTTACCTAATTTCTACCAGCATGTTAAATGTGCAACCAGAGGGAAAAAAAACTCTAGACCACCTTTACTCCACACACAGAGACGCATACAAAGCTCTCCCTCGCCCTCCATTTGGCAAATCTGACCATAACTCTATCCTCCTGATTCCTGCTTATAAGCAAAAACTAAAGCAGGAAGAAGCACAGTGACTCGGTTAATAAAAAAGTGGTCAGATGACGCAGATGCTAAGCTACAGGACTGTTTTGCTAGCACAGACTGGAATATGTTCTGGGATTCTTCCGATGGCATTGAGGAGTACACCACATCAGTCACTGGCTTCATCAATAAGTGCATCGATGACGTCGTCCCCACAGTGACCTGACATACAAACCCCAACCAGAAGCCATGGATTACAGGCAACATCCACACTGAGCTAAAGGGTAGAGCTGCCGCTTTCAAGGAGCGGGACTCTAACCCGGACGCTTATAAGAAATCCCGCTATGCCCTCCGACGAACCATCAAACAGGCAAAGAGTCAACACAGGACTAAGATTGAATCGTACTACACCGGCTCTGACGCTCGTCGGATGTGGAAGGCTTGAAAACTATTACAGACTACAAAGGGAAGCACAGCCACGAGCTGCCCAGTGACTCAAGCCTACCAGATGAGCTAAATCACTTCTATGCTCGCTTCGAGGCAAGCAACACTGAAGCATGCATGAGAGCACCAGCTATTCCGAATCGTTATGTGATCACACTCGCCGTAGCCGATGTGAGTAAGACTTTTATGCAGGTCAACATTCACAAGGCCGCAGGGCCACACTGATTACCAGGACGTGTACTCCGAGCATGTGCTGACCAACTGGCAAGTGTCTTCACTGACATTTTCAACATGTCCCTGACTGAGTCTGTATACCAACATGTTTCAAGCAGACCACCATAGTCCCCATGCCCAAGGACACTAAGATAACCTGCCTAAATGAATACCGACCCGTAGCACTGACGTCTGTAGCCATGAAGTGCTTTGAAAGGCTGGTCATGGCTCACATAAACACCATTATCCCAGAAACCCTAGACCCACTCCAATATGCATACCGCCCCAACAGATCCACAGATGATGCAATCTCTATTGCACTCCACACTGCCCTTTCCCACCTGTACATTAGGAACACCTACGTGAGAATGCTATTCATTGACTACAGCTCAGCATTCAACACCATAGTGCCCTCAAAGCTCATCACTATGCTAAGGATCCTGGGACTAAACACCTCCCTCTGCAACTGGATCCTGGACTTCCTGACGGGCCGCCCCCAGGTGGTAAGGGTAGGTAACAACACATCTGCCACACTGATCCTCAACACAGGGGCCCCTCAGGGGTGCGTGCTCAGTCCCCTCCTGTACACCCTGTTCACCCATGACTGCATGGCCAGGCACGACTCCACCACCATCATTAAGTTTGCCAACGACACAACAGTGGTAGGCCTGATCACCGACAACGAAGAGACAGCCTATAGGGAGGAGGTCAGAGACCTGGTTGTGTGTTGCCAGGATAACAACCTCTCCCTCAACGTGACCAAGACAAAGGAGATGATTGTGGACTACAGGGAAAAAAAGAGGACTGAGCACGCCCCCATTCTCATCGACGGGGCTGTAGTGGAACAGGTTGAGAGCTTCAAGTTCCTTGGTGTCCACATCACCAACAAACTATCATGGTCCAAACACACCAAGACAGTCGTGAAGAGGGCACGACAAAGCCTATTCCACCTCAGGAGACTGAAAAGATTTGTCATGGGTCCTCAGATCCTCAACAAGTTCTACAGCTGCACCATCGAGAGCATCCTGACTGGTTGCATCACCGCCTGGTATGGCAACTGCTCGGCCTCCGACCGCAAGGCACTACAGAGGGTAGTGCGTACGGCCCAGTACATCACTGGGGCCAAGGTTCCTGCCATCCAGGACCTCTATACCAGGCGGTGTCAGAGGAAGGCCCATAAATTGTCAAAGACTCCAGTCACCCTAGTCATAGACTGTTCTCTCTGTTACAAATTTCTTGTTAACAAACTATAGTTTTGGCAAGTCGGTTAGGACATCTACTTTGTGCATGACACAAGTAATATTTCCAACAATTGTTTACAGACAGAGTATTTCACTTATAATTCACTGTATCACAATTCCAGTGGGTCAGAAGTTTACATACACTAAGTTGACTGTGCCTTTAAACAGCTTGGAAAATTGGCTTTAGAAGCCTCTGATAGGCTAATTGAAATATTTTGAGACAATTGGAAGTGTACCTGTGGATGAATTTCAAGGCCTACCTTCAAACTCAGTGCCTCTTTGCTTGACATCATGGGAAAATCAGAAGAAATCAGCCAAGTCCTCAGAAAATAAATTGTAGACCTCCACAAGTCTGGTTCATCCTTAGGCGCAATTTCCAAATGCCTGAAGGTACCACGTTCATCTGTACAAACAATAGTACACAAGTATAAACACCATGGGACCACGCATCCGTCATACCGCTCAGGAAGGAGACACGTTCTGTCTTCTAGAGATTAATGTACTTTGGGGCGAAAAGTGCAAATCAATCCCAGAACAACAGCAAAGGACCTTGTGAAGATGCTGGAGGAAACAGGTACAAATGTATCTATATCCACTGTAAAACAAGTCCTATATCGACATACCCTGAAAGGCTACTCAGCAAGGAAGAAGCCACTGCTCCAAAACCGCCATAAAAAAGCCAGACTACGGTTTGCAACTGCACATGGGGACAAAGATCGTACATTTTGGTGAAATGTCCTCAGGTCTGATGAAACAAAAATAGAACTGTTTGGCCATAATGACCATCGTTATGTTTGGAGGAAAAAGGGGGTCGCTTGCAAGCCGAAGAACACTATCCAGACCGTGAAGCACTGGGGTGGCAGCATCATGCTGTGGGGGTGCTTTGCTGCAGGAGGGACTGGTGCACTTCACAAAATAGATGGCA
>CM072243.1:1529010-1549010 GCA_036851935.1 Coregonus suidteri
GTAGACAAACTGATGGAAAACAGAAAGGAAAACGCTGCACACTGCTCATAGTCTCAGGTGATATTTATTTATAACAACGTTTCCACCCTTAGGTCTTCATCAGGCATCCATATCCCAGGTGGGGGTGGAAGGTCCTATATATAGGGGCAGTACTCAGTGACATCACTTCCTGAAACAAGAGGTAGAAAATGTATAACATAGGTTCAAAATATATTAACATTCAATGTATCAAAATATATTAACATTCAATGTATCAAAATATATGAACATTCAATGTATCAAAATATATTAACATTCAATGTATCAAAATATATGGTCATACAAAAGGAATGTGATCAATATTTACAGTAATATACATACACATAGAATATTCAATTAGGATTTAAAAAAACACAATTTGGACATTTTGAAACTATAAAAACAATTTCAAGTCAAATTCCTCGTTAAGGCCAAGAGGAGACAGTGTGTTGAGCCTGTGGATCCAGAAATATTCCCTTTGTCTACCCTTAGCACCTGGCCTGTCATGAAGTCCAGGATCAAGTTGCAAAGGGAGGTGTTCAGTCCCAGGGTCCCAAGCTTGGTGACGAGCTCGGAGGGGACTATGGTGTTGAACGCTGAGCTGTAGTCAATGAACAATATTCTCACATAGGTATTCCTCTTATCTAGGTGGTTGAGGGCAGTGTGGATTGCAACTGAGATTGCAATCATCTATGGATCTGTTACAAATTGGATTGGGTCTAGGGTGTCTGGGATGATGGAGTTAATGTGTGCCAAAACCAGCCATTCAAAGTACTTCATGATTACAGATGTGAGTGCTACAGGGCGGTAGTCATTTTGGCAGGTAGCGTTAGAGTTAATGGGAACAGGAATGATGGTTTTCAGGTTGAGATGTGGGGATTACAGACTGGAACAAGAAGTGGTTGAAAATGGAGAGGTTGAAAATGACAGTGAATATGCCTGCCAGCTCTTCTGAGAACGTGCCCAGGAATACCGTCCGGCCCTGCGGCCTTACGAGTGACCTCAGATAGCCCTGCGGCCTTACGAGTGACCTCAGATAGCGAGATCGCCCAGTCCCCTGGGTCAGCAGGGGCCCTCATGCACGGCTCGGTGTTGTTTTTGTTGAAGCGTGCATACAATGCATGAGTTCTTCTGGTAGAGAGGCATTGTTGGGCAGATCATGGCTGGGTCTTCCTTAGTAATCCGTAATGGACTGCAGCCCCTGCCACATGCTTTGTGTGTTTGAGCCTGTGAAATATGATTGCACCTTCTTCCTATATTGTCCTTTTTCTTGTTTGATTCGGAGGTCGTAGCAGGACTTCTCGTACTTGTTCCTGTCTTCGGCCGTAGGGTTGTCTACGATAGCTCTGTGTGCGGTAGCCCTGTCCTTTAGTTTAGCGCCAACCTCAGTGTTAATCCAGGGCTTTTGATTGGGGAAGCAGCAAACCTTCACTGTGGGGACAACGTCAGCAATGCATTTCCTAATGAAGCTGGTGACAGAGGTGGTTAATTCCTCGATGCCATCGACGGAGTCCAGGAACATATTCCAGTCAGCACTAGCAAAGCAGTCTTGTAGCATAGCCTCCGATTTGGATGACCATTTCTCAAAGGAGCACATCATGAATACTTCCTGTTTTTCAGGAAGCAGGAGTATAGATTCATGATCTGATTTGCCGAAGGGGGGATGAGGGAGGGCCTTGTATGCTTGCTTGTGGGTAGAGTAACAGTGGTCTAGGACTTTATTGCCCCTAGTGGCGAAAGAGACGTGTTAATGTAGGTTGGGCATTATGTGTCTTAATGTTGCGCATATAAAATCACCAACATCAAGGAAAGCAGCCTCCGGGTGCATGGTTTCCTGCTTGTTTATAGCCTGGTGCAGTTTGTTAATGCCAGCTTGTTGTTTTTCTAATCCTGAATATATACAACAGTCACGATAACAGATTAACTCTCTCGGGAGGTAGAAGGGTCGGCATTTGACCATCAGGTATTCCAAGACGGGTGAACAATGGATTGAGACTTCCACTACGCTAGAGTCAGCACACTAGTTGCGATTGATGAAGTGGCATGTCCCTCCCCCTCTCGATTTCTCAGAATCCTGTGAATGGAGAATCCATCAAGTTGGATAGCCATGGGGGTATCTTGTCCGAAAGCCATGTTTCAGAAAAGTGGAGAATATTGCAGTTGCAAGAGTCCCATTTATAGCAAATCTGCGATCGGAGGTCATACATCTTATTATCAAGAGACTATAGAATGGAGGCAAGAGGGGGCCAGTTTTCCCTTAGCCTTAATCCAGGGTTCCCCTGCCTATTGTTCTCAAGCTTTTCCTCTCGGATAGTCAGAAAATTGGGTAACCTGATTTTGGACAAAATTACCTGGAAGGATTCCTACTACCAGAGATTCCTACTTCCAATCTATACCAGTGGTCCTCTGTAGCTCAGCTGGTAGAGCACGGCGCTTGTAATGCCAAGGTAGTGGGTTCGATCCCCGGGACCACCCATACACAAAAATGTATGCACGCACGACTGTAAGTCGCTTTGGATAAAAGCGTCTGCTAAATGGCATATTATTATTATTTATTATTTATACAGCAAATGCTCTGCCAAACAAACAACAGAAACCTGAAAACATCATCCAACCTGGAACTGAGTGAGTAATGTTTATTCTGAAGCTACTTTTACAACCAAGAAAGAAATACACTTCAATGATATATTTTACTTTATAAGGACTGAATGCTAAATTAAGGCTACCAGAACATATCTGACTGCAACTTCAATTAGCACTGAGGTGTGAAGTGAGAGGTGTCAAAGCCCTTGAGCCCAACAATGGAAGGAGAGTTCCCCAACCAAATGGAGAGACCTTAGAAACACCCTCCCGCTGTTCAGAGGTCATTAAAATACAGAACCCTCTGGATGTAAAAAACGACAAGACACGAAAAGAGTACAAAAAGAAACTCCTTATGGAAAATCAAGAAACAGCTGACTATTATAAAAATGGGAACATAAGCAACTTAATCTTCCACACAGACCATCCCCTGGCATGGCACATTGCTATATTAACACACTACCCATCTGTTAAGAGGGGGGGTGTTAGCGATGGGTGGAAACTCAGGATACTAGACAACGAGGACTCTCAGTCAGCTAATATAAATCTGTACAAGTCTGGAACAGTATAATAGCTTCAACTGGACTTTCACATATTCAAAGAAATAGCTGAGAAGGAGGAGAAGCTCTCCCTTGAGAAAGATACCCCTACCCCGAGCGGGTCACACCAGACCTCTTCATTAAATAACCCCACAGACGAGCAACCCTAAGCGGAAAGTCAACCTCCCAGCACAGAGTACTACTCCCTCATTGAAATGAAGGATAAGATCACCCAGCTGGAGGTAAGGCAGGTGGAGCTGGAACAGCAGGTGAACACACTCCAGTCAGCACAGACCCAGACAACAGTCCAGCACAACAACACCCCCTTAACTAGACCTGGAGAGCTGGAGGTGGAGAGAGACATATCTGCACTCTGGACTGTGGTGAGACAACATCAACAGGATAAAGAACAGGAGCAGGAGAAGAACAGAGCGATAGAGGAGAGGATCAGAGTGCTGGAGGAGAAGGTGAGAACGATGACGGGTGACAGAGAACAACCCATCCTTTTTGTACTTTAACTATTTGCACATCATTACAACACTGAGCAAGAGAGGAGAGAGAGAGAGAGAGGGAGAGAGAGAGAGAGACAGAAACCAAGAGAAAGAGACAGAGAGAGAGACAGAGAGAGACAGAGAGAGAGAGAGAGAGAGAGAGAGAGACACAGACACAGACACAGACACAGACACAGACACAGACACAGACACAGACACAGACACAGACACAGACAGAGACAGAGAGAGAGAGAGAGAGAGAGAGAGAGAGAGAGAGAGAGAGAGAGAGAGAGAGAGAGAGAGAGAGAGAGAGAGAGAGAGAGAGAGAGCGAGAGGACAGAGAGATAGAGAGATAGACAGAGAGAGACAGAAACAGAGAGAGAGAAACAGAGACACAGAGAGAGAGACAGCGAGAAATACAGAGAGAGAGACAGAGAGACAGAGAGAGAGAGAGAGAGAGAGAGAGAGAGAGAGAGAGAGCGAGAGAGAGAGAGAGAGAGAGAGAGAGAGAGAGAGAGAGAGACAGAGAGAGAGACAGAGAGAGAGACAGAGAGAGAGAGAGAGAGAGAGAGAGAGAGAGAGAGAGAGAGAGAGAGAGAGAGAGAGAGAGAGAGAGAGAGAGAGAGAGAGACAGTAACCAGGGGCTCATCTCCCCTATCCACAAATGTGGAGACAAATCAGACCCCAATAATTACAGGGGAATTTGCGTAAACAGCAACTTGGGAAAGGTTTTCTGTAGCATTTTGAATTCAAGAATTCAAACCTTTCTTCAAGAGAAAAATGTAATAAGTAAATGTCAAATTGGCTTTCTCCCTAACCATCGCACTACTGACGATATATACACCTTACACACACTAATTAATAAACACGTCCACCAAAAAAAAGAGGGCAAAATATTTGCTTGCTTTATTGACTTTAAAAAAGCATTTGATTCTATTTGGCATGTAGGGCTATTCTACAAAATTCTCCAAAGTGGGCTTGGTGGTAAGGTGTATGACTTAATAAAATGTATGTACACAGAAAACAAGTGTGCAATAAAAAAATAAAAATAAAGAACATAATTATTTTCACAACGTCGAGGTGTGAGACAAGGCTGCAGTTTGAGTCCAAATCTTTTCAACATTTATATCAATGAGTTAGCAGACATGTTAGACCATTCTCCAGCCCCAGGACTCACACTATTTGACACAGAGGTAAAATACCTGCTATATGCTGATGACTTGGTACTTCTATCACCAACCAAAGAAGGTCTTCAACAGAACCTTAACATTCTAGAGCAATATTGCAATAATTGGGCCCTGGCAGTAAATTTCAAAAAAACTAAAATCATGATTTTCCAAAAATAAAACTGATGTCAGAAACACAAATATAAATTCACCCTGAACAACACCATAATTGAACACACAAAAAATTACACATACCTTGGTCTGACCATATCTGCATCGGGAAACTATAATATGGCAGTGAATGCACTCAAAGAAAAAGCCTGCAGATCATTGTATGCAATAAAAATGAAATTATTCAAAATCAATATCCCAATTAGAATTTGGACCAAAATATTTGACAGTGTAATCCTACCAATAGCTCTTTACGGAAGTGAGGTTTGGGGGCCCCTCAATAAACTGGACTTAAAAAAATGGGGCAAACATCCAATTGAAGCCCTACATGCAGAATTATGTCTGAAAATTCTACAAGTCCAGAGAAATACACCAACTAATGCATGTAGGGCAGAATTGGGCCGCTTTCCAGTAGTAATGAAAATACAGAAAATATCATTAAAATTTTGGCTTCATCTAAATTCAAGTCCAATTTCAAGTCTGCAATTTAAAGCACTTCAAACCCAAGAGCTGAGCCCAGAAACGAGCCCTCTCAGTCAGCTGGTGTTGGACCTAACCAACCAAGCTGACACCAGCACGGCTTCAAAAGAAAGAATTCCAATGAACAAAATCATGAACCAATCAAAGGACTCATATTTACAACATTGGAAAAACGAAACAAAATCCCAAAGCCGACTAAATTGCTATCTGACCCCTAAACAGAGAATATGAATTGACTATTTATCTCTACTCTGTCAGAGATACGAAGCAGAGACAGATCCTTACCAAGTACAGGCTGAGTGACCATCAATTGGCAATAGAAACCGGCAGACATAAAAAGACATGGCTACCCAAAGAGGAGCGTGTATGCGGTCACTGCACGACAGGGGAGGTAGAAACAGAGATGCACTTTCTCCTTTACTGTGATAAATATTCCTCACGAAGAGATTCATTATTCACAGAAATGACTAGATTTATTCCAAATTTTAACTTATTAAACCCAGAGGAAAAACTAAAAATACTCATGGGCGAAGGAGCTATGGCTCCTCTTGCAGCCAAATATGTATTTCCCTGCCATAGCCTGAGGGACACTGGATAATAACATCTGCATAGTAAATAGTAACGTACTTATTATTGTTGTTATTGCTATTATTGTTATTATCATTATTATTGTTGTTTATCATTCCAAATAGTAGTGGTATGGGTGGTAATGGTAATGATGGCAGTTTAATGATGGTGGTGGGTAGTAGTGGTAGTAATGATGATGGTAGTTGTAGTACTGATATAATGGTGAAGATGACCGTTATTTAGTTATAAGTTAGTTATAGTTTCATTTTCCATATTTAGATTTGTATATTTATTATATTTATACTATTGACTGTTACCATTTTATTGTTGTTATTTATTTATTATTATTTACTACCATTTTTTATTATAATTTGTTATTATTTATTATTTTATTACAATGTATATTGTATACATTGTTGTGTTGGCAATATTGACGCAATGTTTTTCATGCCAATAAAGCAGCTTGAATTGAAAATTGAATTGAGAGAGAGGAGAGATAGAGAGCGAGAGGAGAGAGAGATAGAGAGAGAGAGAGAGAGAGAGAGAGAGAGAGAGAGAGAGAGAGAGAGAGAGAGAGAGAGAGAGAGAGACAGAGAGAGAGAGAGAGATGAGAGAGATATATAGAGATATAGACAGAGAGATACAGAAACAGAGCGAGAGAGACAGAGTGAGAAACAGAGAGAGAGAGAGAAAGAAGAGAGACAGAGAGAGAGAGAGAGAGAGAGAGAGAGAGAGAGAGAGAGAGAGAGAGAGAGAGAGAGAGAGAGAGAGAGAGAGAGAGAGAGAGAGAGAGAGAGAGAGAGAGAGAGAGAGAGAGAGAGAGAGAGAGAGAGAGAGAGAGAGAGAGAGAGAGAGAGAGAGAGAGAGAGAGAGAGAGAGAGAGAGATGGAGAGAGAGAAAGAGAGAGAGAGAGAGAGATACAGAAACAGATTGAGAGAGACAGAGAAACAGAGAGAGAGATGAGAGAGAGAGAAAGAGAGAGAGAGAGAGAGAGAGAGAGAGAGAGAGAGAGAGAGAGAGAGAGAGAGAGAGAGAGAGAGAGAGAGAGAGAGAGGGCCTAGAACTGAGCCCTGGGGGACACCGTGGTGCGGTGACAGCTTCTCGCCAACACCACTTGGTAGGAGCGACAATAGGTCAGGTAGGACGCAATCCAAGAGTGAGCCGCGCCGGAGATGCCCAGCTCGGAGAGGGTGGAGAGGAGGATCTGATGGTTCACAGTATCAAAGGCAGCAGACAGGTCTAGAAGGACAAGAGCAGAGGAGAGAGAGTTAGCTTTAGCAGTGCGGAGAGCCTCCGTGACACAGAGAAGAGCAGTCTCAGTTGAATGACCAGTCTTGAAACCTGACTGGTTTGGATCAAGAAGGTCATTCTGAGAGAGATAGCAAGAGAGTTGGCTAAAGACGGCACGCTCAAGAGTGTTGGAGAGAAAAGAAAGAAGGGATACTGGTCTGTAGTTGTTGACATCAGAGGGATCGAGTGTTGGTTTTTTGAGAAGGGGTGCAACTCTCGCTCTCTTGAAGACGGAAGGGACATAGCCAGCGGTCAAGGATGAGTTGATCAGCGAGGTGAGGTAAGGGAGAAGGTCACCGGAGATGGTCTGGAGAAGAGAGGAGGGGATAGGGTCAAGCGGGCAGGTTGTTGGGCGGCCGGCCGTCACAAGTCGCAAGATTTTATCTGGAGAGAGAGGGGAGAAAGAAGTCAAAGCATAGGGTAGGGCAGTGTGAGCAGGAACAGCAGTGTCATTTGACTTAACAAACGAGGATCGGATGTCGTCAACCTTCTTTTCAAAATGGTTGACGAAGTCATCCACAGAGAGGGAGGGGGGGGGGAGGAGCATTCAGCAGGGAGGAGAAGGTGGCAAAGAGATTCCTGGGGTTAGAGTCAGATGCTTGGAATATAGAGTGGTAGAAAGTGGCTTTAGCAGCAGAAACAGATGAAGAAAATGTAGAGAGGAGGGAGTGAAAAGATGCCAGGTCCGCAGGGAGTCTAGTTTTCCTCCATTTCCACTCGGCTGCCCGGAGCCCTGTTCTGTGAGCTCGCAATGAGTCATCAAGCCATGAGCTGGAGGGGAGGACCGAGCCGGCCGGGAGGATAGGGGACATAGAGAGTCAAAGGATGCAGAAAGGGAGGAGAGGAGGGTTGAGGAGGCAGAATCAGGAGATTGGAGGGAGAAGGCTTGAGCAGAGGGAAGAGATGATAGGATGGAAGAGGAGAGAGTAGTGGGAGAGAGAGAGCGAAGGTTGCGACGGCGCATTACCATCTGAGTAGGGGCAGAGTGAGTAGTGTTGGAGGAGAGCGAGAGAGAAAAGGATACAAAGTAGTGGTCGGAGACATGGAGGGGAGTTGCAGTGAGATTAGTAGAAGAACAGCATCTAGTAAAGATGAGGTCAAGCGTATTGCCTGCCTTGTGAGTAGGGGGGGACGGTGAGAGGGTGAGGTCAAAAGAGGAGAGGAGTGGAAAGAAGGAGGCAGAGAGAAATTAGTCAAAGGTAGACGTAGGGAGGTTAAAGTCACCCAGAACTGTGAGGGGTGAGCCATCCTCAGGAAAGGAACTTATCAAGGCGTCAAGCTCATTGATGAACTCTCCAAGGGAACCTGGAGGGCGATAAATGACAAGGATGTTAAGGTTGAATGGGCTAGTGACTGTGACAGCATGGAATTCAAATGAGGAGATAGACAGATGGGTCAGGGGAAAAAGAGAGAATGTCCACTTGGGAGAGATGAGGATTCCTGTGCCACCACCCCGCTGACCAGATGCTCTCGGGGTATGCGAGAACACATGGTCAGACGAGGAGAGAGCAGTAGGAGTAGCAGTGTTTTCAGTGGTATGACTGTAAGTCGCGTTGGATAAAGGCGTCTGCTAAATGGCATATTATATTGTATACTGAGCAAAAATATAAACACAACATGCAAGAATTTCAACTCTTTTACTGAGTTACAGTTCATATAAGGAAATCAGTCAATTGAAATTAATTATTTAGGCCACAATCTATGGATTTCACATGACTGGGCAGGGGCGCATTCAAGGGTGGGCCTGGGAGGGCATAGGCCCACCCACTTGGGAGACTGGCCCAGCCAATCAGAATGAGTTTTGCCCAACAAATGACCTTTATTACAGACAGAAATGCTCCTCTGTTCCATCAATGTCCGGGTGGTTGGTCTCAGACTATCCCGCAGGTGAAGAAGCCGTATGTGGAGGTCCTGGGCTGGCCCGGTTGGACGTACTGCCAAATTCTCTAAAACAACGTTGGAGGTGGCTTATGGTAGAGAATTGAATGTGAGAATTGAACATTCAATTCTCTGGCAACAGCTCTGGTGGACATTTCTGCAGTCAGCATGCCAATTGCACGCTCCCTCAAAACTTGAGACATCTGTGGCATTGTGTTGTGTGACAAAACTGCACATTTTAGAGTGGTCTTTTATTGTCCCCCGCACAAGGTGCACCTGTGTAATGATCCTGCTGTTTAATCAGCTTCTTGATATGCCACGCCTGTCTTGGCAAAGTAGAAATGCTCATTAACAGGTATTTTGAGAAATAAGCTTTTTGTGCGCATGGAACATTTCTGTGATCTTTTATTTCAGCTCATTAAACACGGGACCAACACTTTACATGTTGTGTTTATATTTATTAGAGAGAGAGAGAGAGAGAGAGAGAGAGAGAGAGAGAGAGAGAGAGAGAGAGAGAGAGAGAGAGAGAGAGAGAGAGAGAGACAGAGACAGAGAGACACAGAGAGAGAGAGAGAGAGAAAGAGAGAGAGAGTGAGTGAGACAAATATATAATTCAAATGTCCTCTCCTCTCTTGTCCTCCTCTCCTCCTCTGTTCTCCAGTCTGTTCTCCAGTCTGTATTATATCTTTGTTTTGTAAAGCATATCCAACTTTTTATTTTCACTGTGGTCACATTACTGCTACTGCAGACGGCTTTTCTGCAATATCAGTTACATTTCTGTCTGAGAATCATGATGCCAGAATGCAGACAGAAGCTATGTCAGCGATGAGAGAAAGCACATGACCTATCTTTCTGGAATGGGAAAAAGGTGAAAAGACATCACCATAGATTTCCTCTAAAAGCAAAGTAATGGACAGATATTGACACTAAATAAAGACTATTTGACCTTCTTATGTCAACCATGAAACTCCAATCAGGTTCTTCAATTGGGAGATACTTGGCCTAATGATTTCCTATTATAACTAGAGATGGTAAATTAGCTGCAGAGAGTCCTTTGGCGAAATGCTGAGCGATGAAGAGAGAAGGGAACGAATGTAAGGAATGGATGGATACTAAACACTGTCTGATCTCACCCTCATTATAGCATCTGAGAGACAATTAAAAAAGACGCTTTCCAGAATCTTAGTTTAACTCAAGACACTGTTCTCTTTGTTTCTCTCTGTTTCTCTCTCTCTCTCTCTGTTTCTCTCTCTCTCTCTCTCTCTCTCTCTTCTCTCTCTCTCTCTCTCTCTCTCTCTCTCTCTCTCTCTCTGTCTCTCTCCCCCTCTCTCTCTCGTGATCTCCCTCCCTCCCTCCCTCTCTCTCTCTCTCTCTCTCTCTTTCTCGTTCTCTCTCTCCCTCCCTATCTCTCCCTCTCTCTTTCTCCCTTGCTTTCTCTCAGTACATATTTTTTCTCTCTCTGACTCTCTCTTTCTCTCTCTCGCCAACTCACTCTCTCTTTTTCTTTCGCTCTCTTTTTTCTCTCTCTCTCCACTGGGCGAAAGGGTCGGGGGATATGTTGTCTATATATTAATGTTGTCTATATATTTATATTTATCTATATATTTATGTTTATCTATATGTTTCCGGATATCTGGCATTTTATTAGCTATAAGGAGTAGACATGCTCCAGATATGTCCTTCATTTCATATACGGAGTTAGGATAGTTTCTACATGCATCCAATCTCAGAATATCTGCGGTGTTCAAGACACGCACCCGCCTACATATTTCTAGAATATTCTAACTCCAGAAAGAGTATGTGTCAACATTGTGACATATCTAAACCTTTATACTTAGAAATACACATCTTTTCAGAATTGTATCATATCTGTAGTCATTACCTGATCATTTCTGTTTCTGTATTTCTCAAAAAAATCATAAGTTCAATAGAAATCCTTACATGATATGTAATATTCGTCCTTGCATGTCTGATCAAAAATGGGCTAAATCCGACTCTTGATCAATGTCCAGTGCCCAAATGATTTTACCTGTTCAGGTGCCAAAACATCTTTGTGCTTCTTCACATGAAGGTGACATATCTGAGCATAACATCTGAACATTTGCCCCGCATTCGGTAGTAGGCAAAGCACATCTCTGCTGTTTCTGTTTAAAATATGCACCATAGCAGATCCAGAGCTCCAATCACAACACATGTTTACTGTAAAGATGCAAATATAAGTCTGTCTTTGCTCCAAAAAATATATCGATATTGCAAGAAAATATCGTCATTTCACATAAACCATACAACAAGGTAGCTACATTAGCTGCTTCATTCATGATGAGAAAACTAACTGGAAACAAGCAAGTTGCTAGTTAGCTAGCTGAGTTAGTTAGCTAGGTAGCTTATATAAACCAGTAATACAACATACGACTAAACGTTTTTAAAACGTTAGCTGTCACCTTGAGGCTTGATAGGGGGTAAACAATTTGTTTTTGCTAGCTAGGCTAACAGTTAGCTTTTATCCCCTATCAAGCCTAGCTAGCTGGCCATACTGGCTGCTAGCTAAATTAGCTAACGTTCTTGATTCTAGTTTTAAGATAAATAAAACATCTCAAATTAGCTACTCACTTTAGCGTTAACTTCTTTGAGGTATTTTCTGAACAGCTTCTCACTTCTTTGCTTCTCTAGTTGTCAATTCAACCACACACTCATTTGTGGTGCCCAATTAAACAAATGACAGTTGGAACTCCACAGCAGAACACACGTGAATATACCAGTTACAGTGCATTTAGCTTGTGGTAACTTCATCCAGAGGGAATAAAAAAATTATATCTAGTGTCTGGTGGAAAAAGTCCCCAATTGTCATACTTGAGTAAAAGTAAAGATGTCTTAATATAAAAATGACTGGGGCGGCAGGTAGCTTAGTGGTTAAGAGCGTTGTGCCATTAACCGAAAGGTTGCTGGTTCCAATCCCCGAGCCAACTAGGTGAAAAATCTGTCAATGTGCCCTTGAGCAAGGCACTTAGAGTGTTTGCTAAATGACTAAAATATAAGTGAAAGTCACCCAGGGAAATCCTACTTGAGTAAAAGTATTTGGTTTTAAATATACTTAAGTATCAAAAGTAAAAGTATAAATCATTTCAAATTCCTTATATTAAGCAAACCAGACAGCACCATTTTCTTGTTTTTTAGCCAGGGGCACGCTCCAACACTCAGACATAATTTACAAATGAAGCATGTGTTTAGTGAGTCCGTCAGATCAGAGGCAGTAGGGATGAGCAGGGATGTTCTCTTGATAATTGTGTGAATTAGACAATTTTCCTGTCCTGCTAAGCATTCAAAATGTAACGAGTACTTTTGGGTGTCAGGGAAAATGTATGGAGTAAAAAGTACATTATTTTCTTTAGGAATGTAGTGGAGTAAAAGTAAAAGTTGTCAAAAATATAAATAGTACAGTAAAGTTACCCCCAAAAACTACTTAAGCAGTACTTTAAAGTATTTTTACTTAAGTACTTTACACAACTGGGCCCAGATTCACAAAACACTTCTTATGCAAAAACTTAATAAGAAGTTCGTAAGATAGTTTGTAAGATAGTTCGTAAGTGCAATTCCTCAACAATATCTTAAGATTGAATTATTTTCTTACAATCTTCTCAAATATCTTCTTACGAATCTTCTTAAGATGTTTTTTGCTAGGCAACCGATTTAGCTAGCTATCTAGATAGCAATGGCAATCATGTTAGCATATTTCCTATTGCGATTACTGTTCTAAAACATGTTCTTGGGTTTAAAATAATAAATACTCAAACTTTCAGATGAAGTTTGAGAGTGAATTAAACATGAATTAAGACAAGGGCTTAGCTATCTTGGATTTAAATCAAATCCCAAAACTTTATTTTTCAAGAATCTAATTTCTTCTTAACTTTTTGCGAGAAACATAATAGCGCAAGAACATTTCCAAGTACCTCATCAGACCACATGACATTAATACAGGTAATGAGTGGAGAACAGGAGGGCTTCTTAAAGAAAAACTAACAGGTCTGTGAGAGCCGTAATTCTTACTGGTTGGTAGGTGATCAAATACTTATGTCATGCAATAAAATGCAAATGAATTACTTAAAAATCATACAATGTGATTTTCTGGATTTTTGTTTTAGATACCGTCTCTCACAGTTGAAGTGTACCTATGATAAAAAATTGCAGACCTCTACATGCTTTGTAAGTAGGAAAACCTGCAAAATCGGCAGTGTATCAAATACTTGTTCTCTCCACTGTACATGGCCGTCTGAAGTTTGCCAATGAACATCTGAATGATTCAGAGGAGAACTGGGTGAAAGTGTTGTGGTCAGATGAGACCAAAATCGAGCTCTTTGGCATCAACTTAACTCGCCGTGTTTGGAGGAGGAGGAATGCTGCCTATGACCCCAAGAACACCATCCCCACCGTCAAACATGGCGGTGGAAACATTATGCTTTGGGGTGTGTTTTTCTGCTAAGGGGACAGGACAACTTCACCGCATCAAAGGGACGATGGACGGGGCCATGTACCGTCAAATCTTGGGTGAGAATCTCCTTCCCTCAGCCAGGGCATTGAAAATGGGTCATGGATGGGTATTCCAGCATGAAAATGACCCAAAACACACGGCCAAGGCAACAAAGGAGTGGCTCAAGAAGAAGCACATTAAGGTCCTGGAGTGGCCTAGCCAGTCTCCAGACCTTAATCCCATAGAAAATCTGTGGAGGGAGCTGAAGGTTCGAATTGCCAAAAGTCAGGCTCGAAACCTTAATGACTTGGAGAAGATCTGCAAAGAGGAGTGGAACAAAATCCCTCCTGAGATGTGTGCAAACCTGGTGGCCAACTACAAGAAACGTCTGACCTCTGTGATTGCCAACAAGGGTTTTTTCACCAAGTAGTCATGTCATATTTTGCAGAGGGGGTCAAATACTTATTTCCCTCATTAAAATGGAAATCAATTTATAACATTTTTGACATGCGTTTTTCTGGATTTTTTGTTGTTGTTATTCTGTCTCTCACTGTTCAAATAAACCTACCATTAAAATTATAGACTTTTCATGTCTTTGTCAGTGGGCAAATGTACAAAATCAGCAGGGGATCAAATACTATATACCTAAAAGACACATCCGGATTCAGAATGTCAAGATATGGTGCAAATCCACTAAACTCTAAATATGATCCAGATGATATTTTAGATCCAGACATGGACCCTTTTAGCCCAGTTGTCCCTCGCTCTCACGTTTTCTTTCTCTCAGACTGAGTTGTCCACATCTCTACAGTCTAATGACGGCTAAATGGTTGGAAAATGAGCTAATTGAGCTCTGGGACATAAATAATTCCTTCCTGTCCTATTACGAACACCTAGAGTCAGACCTAGCATTGATTTGTATCTGTGTAGCCATTCTGAATATTTGCCTATAGAGATAAGTAGACACAGGTGAAACTGCAGAGACTAGAACAGAGACCAGTAGTAAAATCACCTGGAGCAGATACAGGCCCTCTGCACAGCACCCTTAATGATCACCTGGAGCAGACACAGGCCCTCTGCACAGCACCCTTAATGATCACCTGGAGCAGACACAGGCCCTCTGCACAGCACCCTTAATGATGACCTGGAGCAGACACAGGCCCTCTGCACAGCACCCTTAATGATCACCTGGAGCAGACACAGGCCCTCTGCACAGCACCCTTAATGATCACCTGGAGCAGACACAGGCCCTCTGCACAGCACCCTTAATGATCACCTGGAGCAGACACAGGCCCTCTGCACAGCACCCTTAATGATCACCTGGAGCAGATACAGGCCCTCTGCACAGCACCCTTAATGATCACCTGGAGCAGACACAGGCCCTCTGCACAGCACCCTTAATGATCACCTGGAGCAGACACAGGCCCTCTGCACAGCACCCTTAATGATCACCTGGAGCAGACACAGGCCCTCTGCACAGCACCCTTAATGATCACCTGGAGCAGACACAGGCCCTCTGCACAGCACCCTTAATGATCACCTGGAGCAGACACAGGCCCTCTGCACAGCACCCTTAATGATCACCTGGAGCAGACACAGGCCCTCTGCACAGCACATAGACAGGATTCTCTGTTATTCAAGTTGACCTTTCTCAGTATCCCATTAATCTCCAATAATCTAACAGTAAAGAGTTGATCTGTTCTGCAGAAAGACAGAGGCAGACGGAGCTCCTTGTGTCTGTTACAGGCCAGACATTAGACAGGACAGATATTAGACAGGACAGACATTAGACAGGACAGACATTAGACAGGACAGACATTAGAGAGGACAGATATTAGACAGGACAGATATTAGGCTGGGAAGGCTAACTGGCAGAACAAGGTCTGGCCTGTCTAAAGTCTGTGAGAGGAAAAGGCCAGCTACACTCTCCCTGTGTCTTCTGTTTACCCCCAGAGCTGTTTACTGTCTCCCTGTGTCTGCTGTTTATTCCCAGAGCTGTTCACTGTCTCCCTGTATCTGCTGTTAACTCCCAGAGCTGTTCACTGTCTCCCTGTGTCTGCTGTTTATTCCCAGAGCTGTTCACTGTCTCCCTGTATTTGCTGTTTATTCCCAGAGCTGTTCACTGTCTCCCTGTGTCTGCTGTTTATTCCCAGAGCTGTTCACTGTCTCCCTGTATTTGCTGTTTATTCCCAGAGCTGTTCACTGTCTCCCTGTGTCTGCTGTTAACTCCCAGAGCTGTTTTCTGTCTCCCTGTGTCTGCTGTTTACCCTCAGAGCAGTTCACTGTCTCCCTGCATCTGCTGTTTACTCCCAGAGCTGTTCACTGTCTCCCTGTGTCTGCTGTTTACTCCCAGAGCTGTTCACTGTCTCCCTGTGTCTGCTGTTTACTCCCAGAGCTGTTCACTGTCTCCCTGTGTCTGCTGTTTATTCCCAGAGCTGTTCACTGTCTCCCTGTGTCTGCTGTTTATTCCCAGAGCTGTTCACTGTCTCCCTGTGTCTGCTGTTCACTCCCAGAGCTGTCCACTGTCTCCCTGTGTCTGCTGTTTACTCCCAGAGCTGTTCACTGTCTCCCTGCGTCTGCTGTTTATTCCCAGAGCTGTTAACTGTCTGTGTCTGCTGTTTACTCCCAGAGCTGTTCACTGTCTCCCTGTGTCTGCTGTTCACTCCCAGAGCTGTTCACTGTCTCCCTGTGTCTGCTGTTTATTCCCAGAGCTGTTAACTGTCTCCTGCGTCTGCTGTTTATTCCCAGAGCTGTTCACTGTCTCCCTGCGTCTGCTGTTTATTCCCAGAGCTGTTCACTGTCTCCCTGCGTCTGCTGTTTATTCCCAGAGCTGTTCACTGTCTCCCTGTGTCTGCTGTTAACTCCCAGAGCTGTTCACTGTCTCCCTGTGTCTGCTGTTAACTCCCAGAGCAGTTCACTGTCTCCCTGTGTCTGCTGTTTACTCCCAGAGCTGCTCAGTCTGCTCATTCAATCAGACATGAATGACTCAGATCATGGATGCGTCCCCATTAATGACTCAGATCATGGATGCGTCCCCATTAACGACTCAGATCATGGATGAATCCCCAAAGACGACTCAGATCCTGGATGCGTCCCCAATGGCACATGAATCCCTATAGTGCACTGCTTTGGGAAACCCTTTGGGCCCTGGTCAAAAGCAGAACCAGAAATAGGGAACAGGGTCGCTGGTGCTGGACCCTAGGAAGAGTAGCTGCTGCCTTGGCAGCTAATGGGGATCTACAATTAATACAAATAGGGGATGCAGACACGTCCAGACCAGACTAATCAATCAGCTCTGCTATCTGAATGAATCATAGTGTAGTCTCTGCAGGTTTTATGTTCAGACAGAATACATTGATAGAATAACAACACAACAACAAAACAGGAACCAGCAGGGCCTGTTGTCAGTCAGCTAACTAAAGCTGACAATCAAAGAAGCTATATTTGTCATGAAAGGTTTATACGGATTACGTCAGCTAGCTTAGCTACCTGCTGACAATTTCATACAGACCATCTACTAAGGCAATAGAAGTGTATGTGATTGTTAGATGTATTTATTATTGGATTCATGGATGTGTATTGTAACTGATGATAGATCAGAGTAGATCTATATTGGTGTACGGTTTAAAATAGAAATGGATTGAATTGCTGTCCCAATACCCATCCTCACAAACACCAACACTTATTTGTGTAGATTGAAGGTTAAGAGGAGGGACAGATTTATGGTTCATTGAGTCCTATATAACACACACCTTACCACAGCTATCTATATACTGCACAGGAGAGCAGGTTCCACGGTATACAGCCACAGCTATCTATATACTGCACAGGAGAGCAGGTTCCACGGTATACAGCCACAGCTATCTATATACTGCACAGGAGAGCAGGTTCCACGGTATACAGCCACAGCTATCTATATACTGCACAGGAGAGCAGGTTCCACGGTATACAGCCACAGCTATCTATATACTGCACAGGAGAGCAGGTTCCACGGTATACAGCCACAGCTATCTATATACTGCACAGGAGAGCAGGTTCCACGGTATACAGCCACAGCTATCTATATACTGCACAGGAGAGCAGGTTCCGCGGTATACAGCCTCAGCTATCTATATACTGCCCAGGAGAGCAGGTTCCACGGTATACAGCCTCAGCTATCTATATACTGCACAGGAGAGCAGGTTCCACGGTATACAGCCACAGCTATCTATATACTGCACAGGAGAGCAGGTTCCACGGTATACAGCCACAGCTATCTATATACTGCACAGGAGAGCAGGTTCCACGGTATACAGCCACAGCTATCTA
Organism: Coregonus suidteri; assembly: GCA_036851935.1. Lineage (NCBI taxonomy): Eukaryota > Metazoa > Chordata > Actinopteri > Salmoniformes > Salmonidae > Coregonus > Coregonus suidteri. Next base: position 1,546,964 of record CM072243.1, read on the forward strand.
TATACTGCACAGGAGAGCAGGTTCCACGGTATACAGCCACAGCTATCTATATACTGCCCAGGAGAGCAGGTTCCGCGGTATACAGCCTCAGCTATGCATCAATCTTTTAGTATAGAAATCGTGCACTTGCTTTTTGCACTGATATCTTATGCTACAGTAATATTATACTGTTATACTACTGTGATATTATAACAGTCATGCTATTCTTACCCCCCAGAAATCTTTGAAAGTAGCAGTCATGCAATATCCTGGATTGAAACATATGCCCCCCGCCCCCCCACCCCCCAATCGATTTAGTGCCAAATAAAGGTTATTTGGTTTGTAACCATAGCAGATCCCTTCGGTGCTATATATAACCTTTTTTTTTAAAGGTTTTGTAAAGAACCATGCTCTTAAGGTTCTAAATAGAACCTTTATGATTCCTTAAATAACCATTTCCTATGGTTCTAAAATAAGCATTAATAAAAGGTTTTATTTAAGCCCCCAAAAAAGGGTTCCACTATGGTTACAACCATAGATATAGAACCCTTTTTTATGGTTCTTTACAGAGCCTTTATGGGAGAATGATTCTATAAAGAACCTTCCTTGATCTACGGTCAATTTCATAGACTCAATCATGGACGCTCTTACTGACAGTTGTGGCTGCTTCGCGTGATGTATTGTTGTCTCCACCTTCTTGCCCTTTGTGCTGTTGTCTGTGCCCAATAATGTTTGTACCACAGGAGGCCTTTTGCCTTTTGGTAGGCCGTCATTGTAAATAAGAATTTGTTCTTAACTGACTTGCCTAGTTAAATAAAGGTTAAATAAAAATAAACAAATAAATGTTGAAGAACCATAGTTTAAATTCCATAGGTGTTATTATTGTGTTCATTGACAAGTTGAATAAGGTGTGCTAGCTCTGGAATGTAGTGATATTACGTTTGATACTTGAGCTCCGAGAAATGTGTCAACATCGCTGAGCAGTGTACTCCAAAGCAGTGTACTGATGCCTGTATCACTTCATCGGAAGCGCGTGATCAATCACGTCCGAATCTTTGGTTTCGTCGAACAACCAACTGATTGGTTTGGTTTCGGTAGAAGCTTTGTTTCCCCATCACTACTGGAATGGTTGGCGATCCTTGGGGAGAGAATTGAGAACCACTGATTTAGTCAACCGATCTCAAACACCTTACTGGAGTCTTTCTCCAGTCCCCACCACTAGCCATAGTCATACATACCGTGTACTGGCATAACGCAACAGATTAGATAACTGGAATGACACTCTCACTCACGGTTGGACAAAAAGCACTGTGCGCAAACCATGGCCGAAAATATTCTAATGAGCCTCAGCCCCTACAGTTTCATTATCACTAAAAGAAAATAACCCTTTTTTTTTAAGTGCTAAGAACCATTGAAGGGTTCAAATGTTTTTTTTGAGTCATTATGGTTCCACATAGAACCATCACCCTTCCCAAATAACCCTTGAGGAACCCTCTTTCCTTAGTGTGTATGTAGGGTTGACGATGGCTTGCAGTAAGACATTTGAATTAAAGCTGCGACCTATAAAGAAATGAATGGGTGTGTGACCTATATTCTGCATACAAAAAAACAATAAACGGGGGTTTAGGGAGAAGGAGACACACTGCAGACAACACACACACACACACACACACACACACACACACACAAGCATGCACACACACGCACACGCACACGCACACGCACACACACACACACACACACACACACACACACACACACACACACACACACACACACACACACACACACACACACACACACACACACACACACAAGGAGAGAGATGTTAATAACAATAGTGGGTTTAGAGCTCACACTGTGAACGGTATGCTAATCCTATTCTAGTCCTCTTCTCACACTGTGAACGGTATGCTAATCCTATTCTAGTCCTCTTCTCACACTGTGAACGGTAATGGAAGCTAATCCTATTCTAGTCTTCTTCCCCTGAAGTCCCTTCACTATGATTACAGTGCCTTTAGGAAGTATTCAGACCCCTTAACTTTTTACACATTTTGTTACGTTACAG
>CM072243.1:1554010-1596510 GCA_036851935.1 Coregonus suidteri
TTGTGGGTACACAAGCATGAGGGAGGGGACACACCTTGCAGTTACGGAGCACAACAGGATTGTGGGCCAGAAACCAGTAAGGGACAGTGAAAGGTATAAATCAGGACTACAACAGTAACGACCCAACCTCCTTATTATTCTCTCTGTAGATTCTCTAAACACAATACAAAGACATGTCTACAGAATGCCATGCAATAGGCTACTATTATTACTACTAACAAGCTCCCTCACGACGCCAGGACAGCGGAGTCACTGACCACCTTCCGGAGACACTTGAAACCCTACCTCTTTAAGGAATACCTGGGATAGGATAAAAGTAATCCTTCCACCCCCCCCCTAACCCACCCCCACAAAAAAATAATAATAATAATAATAATAATAATAACAATAATAATAATAATAATACATTTAAAAATATATATATTTATATAAAACAAATGACAATTAAAAATATACTCAAAAAATTGAAAATTAAAAAATAATAAAAAAAATAAAAATAAATACATTGTAAAGCTGTTGTCCCACTGGCTATCATAAGGTGAATGCACCAATTTGTAAGTCGCTCTGGATAAGAGCGTCTGCTAAATGATGTAAATGTAATGTAAATGTCCTATTGACCAAAATGATCTGTCAAAGTCAATGGGCTGGGGGAGGTTTACAGACAGGTCTTTGAGATGAGGAAGGGGTATTGGTTGTGCAGGGATGTGCTTAGACAGTAAATGTATTGTTGTGTATGAGAGCGATTGAGGTGCCATTTCTCCTCAATCTCCCAAACACAACAATTCATACTGTGTAAGACCTGCCCTCCTAAGGCTGTCCACACCTTCTTCAGCCCCCCACTTTGTTGACTGATCTTTCCTCTGTAAAGCAGCTCCCAGCGTCCCCTCATTGTCCCTAAACAATACGATAGCCGGTCCCTTTAGCAACAAAGGCGTGTTGCCCTACATCCCTTCCACAAAAAGTGAAGAATGCTAAACGCTAACACCACAACCATCTTTCCAGGAGACGTGCAGTACCAGTAAATCTTCTGCAAGAGGACCAACCAGATGGTGGTTGAGAAGCCCTCCCTTACTGAAATGTACCATGATACTACTATGGTACTTTCACCCATACCACGGTACAGTCTGAGGCATGGAAATGTACCATGATACTACTATGGTACTTTCACCCATACCACGGTACAGTCTGAGGCATGGAAATGTACCATGGTTTTAGCTTTTGAAGTATGATGGTACTGCCATCGTACCTAAATAATACCATGGTATTGCCTCATTTATACCATGGTATAGATGTGGATGATGGAAATACCATGGTTTTAAACTGCATTATACATTCTACCATGGTAATGGACCATTATGACCATTGTAGTCCCGTGTAGCTCAGTTGGTAGAGCATGGCGCTTGCAATGCCAGGGTTGTGGGTTCGATTCCCACGGGGAACCAGTATGGAAAAATTAAATAATTGAATGCACTCACTAACTGTAAGTCGCTCTGGATAAGAGCGACTACTAAAATGTAAAATGGAAGCATTTTGTAATAATTTATAGTCTAGGGATGTTGTGCTTGTTTCGGCCCGCAGAACTGGTACTACATTAGTACTAATAAATGCTAAATGCTAACACCACAACAATATCTTTCCAGGAGACGTGCAGTACCAGCAAATGTTCTGCAGGAGGACCAAACAGTTGGTGGTTAAGAAGCCCTCCCCCACTTTCGGCAGAGTCTTTTCCAGCTGGTCGTTCACTGCAGACAGGACAAGACCATTCACCATAAGCACCAAGAGTCTTAGCTTCCCCACCATGCCGAACACCAGTGCACAGGCAGCCACATTTGTCATGGTTCCACCTGTCACCAGAGGGCAGCAGAGAGACTGACGTGTTTTCAGTTACTAATTATGATTTCCTTTTTAGAGAGGTGTGTTTTCTGTTACCATTTGCAGAAGCTTGATTTGACTAGTCTTAGTGTTTGTTGTTTTCCCAGTTTTACTTTGTACCTTCCGTTGAACTTTTTCTAGTAAAGTATTTACGTTTTTCCTAAACCACTGGTTCCTCATCTGGTTATTTTCTCTGCTCCTGGTTTCTACCACATCACGTCACACAACTCTAATATTGTTTTAGCTAATTGGTCTTTTGACCAATCAAATCAGTTCTGAAAAAGATCTGATGTCATTAAGACCAATTAGTGGGAAAAATATCAGAATTGGGCTGCCTGTGTAAACGCAGCCAGTGTGACTCGGCATAAGACCATGTAGAACAGGGGTCTTCAACCCTGTTACTGGAGAGATACCCTCCTGTAGGTTTACATCTATCTAGTCCAGGGCTCTCCAACCCTGTTCCTGGAGAGATACCCTCCTGTAGGTTTACATCTATCTAGTCCAGGGGTCTCCAACCCTGTTACTGGAGAGATACCCTCCTGTAGGTTTACATCTATCTAGTCCAGGGCTCTCCAACCCTGTTACTGGAGAGATACCCTCCTGTAGGTTTTCACTCTAATCCCAGTTTTAACTAACCTGGTTCAGCTTATCAACCAGCTAAATATTAGAATCAGGTGTGCTAGATTAGGGTTGGAGTGAAAACCTACAGGTCGTTAGCTCTCCAGCACCCAGATTCTGAAAACACTTCTAACGCAAAAACTTAAGAAAAAAATAAGATATTTCGTAAGTGCAATTCCTCAACAATATCTTAAGATGTAATGATTTTCATACGAATCTTCTTAATCTTCCTACTGAGATTACTGTGCTAAGACATGTTCTTGGGTTTAAAATAATCAATACTGAAACTTTCAGATGAAGTTTGTCAGTGAATTAAACATGTTCAATTGCTTTCATGCCTATGCTACCCTCCAGTCCCTCGACTTCTTGGCGCTGACGGAAACATGGATTACCACTGAAAACACTGCTACTCCTACTGCTCTCTCCTCGTCTGACCTTGTGTTCTCGCATACCCCGAGAGCATCTGGTCAGCGGGGTGGTGGCACAGGAATCCTCATCTCTCCCAAGTGGACATTATCTCTTTTTCCACTGACCCATCTGTCTATCTCCTCATTTGAATTCCATGCTGTCACAGTCACTAGCCCATTCAAGCTTAACATCCTTATCATTTATCGCCCTCCATGTTCCCTTGGAGAGTTCATCAATGAGCTTGACGCCTTGATAAGTTCCTTTCCTGAAGATGGCTCACCCCTCACAGTTCTGGGTGACTTTAACCTCCCTACGTCTACCTTTGACTCATTTCTCTCTGCCTCCTTCTTTCCACTCCTCTCCTCTTTTGACCTCAACCTGTCACCGTCCCCCCCTACTCACAAGGCAGGCAATACGCTTGACCTCATCTTTACTAGATGCTGTTCTTCTACTAATCTCACTGCAACTCCCCTCCATGTCTCCGACCACTACTTTGTATCATTTTCTCTCTTGCTCTCCTCCAACACTACTCACTCTGCCCCTACTCAGATGGTAATGCGCCGTCGCAACCTTCGCTCTCTCTCTCCCGCTACTCTCTCCTCTTCCATTGTATCATCTCTTCCCTCTGCTCAATCCTTCTCCCTCCAATCTCCTGATTCTGCCTCCTCAACCCTCCTCTCCTCCCTTTCTGCATCCTTTGACTCTCTATGTCCCCTATCCTCCCGGCCGGCTCGGTCCTCCCCTCCTGCTCCGTGGCTTGACGACTCATTGCGAGCTCACAGAACAGGGCTCCGGGCAGCCGAGTGGAAATGGAGGAAAACTAGACTCCCTGCGGACCTGGCATATTTTCACTCCCTCCTCTCTACATTTTCTTCCTCTGTTTCTGCTGCTAAAGCCACTTTCTACCACTCTAAATTCCAAGCATCTGCCTCTAACCCTAGGAAGCTCTTTGTCACCTTCTCCTCCCTCCTGAATCCTCCCCCCCCTCTCTGTGGATGACTTCGTCAACCATTTTGAAAAGAAGTTTGACGACATCCGATCCTCGTTTGTTAAGTCAAATGACACCGCTGGTCCTGCTCACACTGCCCTACCCTATGCTTTGACTTCTTTCTCCCCTCTCTCTCCAGATGAAATCTTGCGACTAGTGGCCGCCCAACAACCTGCCCGCTTGACCCTATCCCCTCCTCTCTTCTCCAGACCATCTCCGGAGACCTTCTCCCTTACCTCACCTCGCTCATCAACTCATCCTTGACCGCTGGCTATGTCTCTTCCGTCTTCAAGAGAGCGAGAGTTGCACCCTTTCTCAAAAAACCTACACTCGATCCCTCCGATGTCGACAACTACAGACCAGTATCCCTTCTTTCTTTTCTCTCCAAAACTCTTGAGCGTGCCGTCTTTAGCCAACTCTCTTGCTATCTCTCTCAGAATTACCTTCTTGATCCAAACCAGTCACGTTTCAAGACTGGTCATTCAACTGAGACTGCTCTTCTCTGTGTCACGGAGGCTCTCCGCACTGCTAAAGCTAACTCTCTCTCCTCTGCTCTTGTCCTTCTAGACCTGTCTGCTGCCTTTGATACTGTGAACCATCAGATCCTCCTCTCCACCCTCTCCGAGTTGGGCATCTCCGGCGCGGCTCACTCTTGGATTGCGTCCTACCTGACCGGTCGATCCTACCAAGTGGCGTGGCGAGAATCTGTCTCCGCACCACGTGCTCTCACCACTGGTGTCCCCCAGGGCTCAGTTCTAGGCCCTCTCCTATTCTTGCTATACACCAAGTCACTTGGCTCTGTCATATCCTCACATGGCCTCTCCTATCATTGCTACGCAAACGACACACAACTAATCTTCTCCTTTCCCCCTTCTGATAACCAGGTGGCGAATCGCATCTCTGCATGTCTGGCAGACATATCAGTGTGGATGACGGATCACCATCTCAAGCTGAACCTCGGCAAGACGGAACTGCTCTTCCTCCTGGGGAAGGACTGCCCATTCCATGATCTCGCCATCACGGTTGACATCTCCGTTGTGTCCTCCTCCCAGAGTGCAAAGAGCCTTGGCGTGACCCTTGACAACACCCTGTCGTTCTCCGCTAACATCAAGGCGGTGACCCGATCCTGTATGTTCATGCTCTACAACATTCGGAGAGTACGACCCTGCCTTACACAGGAAGCGGCACAGGTCCTAATCCAGGGCACTTGTCATCTCCCGTCTGGATTACTGCAACTCGCTGTTGGCTGGGCTCCCTGCCTGTGCCATTAAACCCCTCATCCAGAATGCCGCAGCCCGTCTGGTGTTCAACCTTCCCAAGTTCTCTCACGTCACCCTGCTCCTCCGCACACTCCACTGGCTTCCAGTTGAAGCTCGCATCTGCTACAAGACCATGGTGCTTGCCTACGGAGCTGTGAGGTGAACGGCACTTCCGTACCTTCAGGCTCTGATCAGTCCCTACACCCAAACGAGGGCATTGCGTTCATCCACCTCTGGCCTGCTGGCCTCCCTACCTCTGCGGAAGCACAGCACCCGCTCAACCCAGTCAAAACTGTTCGCTGCTCTGGCACCCCAATGGTGGAACAAGCTCCCTCACGACGCCAGGACAGCGGAGTCACTCACCACCTTCCGGAGACACTTGAAACCCCACCTCTTTAAGGAATACATGGGATAGGATAAAGTAATCCTTCTACCCCCCCCCTTACCTCACCCCAAAGAAAGAAAAAAAAAAACATATTGTAAAGTGGTTATCCCACTGGCTATAAGGTGAATGCTAAATGACGTAAATGTAAACGTAAATGTAAATGTAATGAGCTTTTTCTGTCACTGTTAAGACAAGGGTTTATTAAGAACATTTCCAATAACTTTATTTTCAAGAATCTAATTTCTTCTTAACGTTTTGCTTAAGGAGAAACATATTAAATAGCGCAAGAAAATGTCCAACAACCTTTTTTGAGGAATGGCAACTTTGCTTAACTTTCTTCTTAAGTCTATAGTTAAGGTAAAAAAAATGGCAGTTAAGAAGAAATTTCTTCTTCAGAAGGTTTTGTGAATCTGGGCCCAGGAACAGGGTTGAAGAGCCCTGATGTAGAACCACCATAGAATAAATACGGATATTTTCTATCAGTCTGCCTTATAGATTCACAGAATATATTTATATAAGCTGTACAGGGCACTGTAGCATCAAACAGATGCTAGACATTCAGATATCATTCAGATATCCAAAGAATGTTTATTTGTCAAATTCTAAAATACAGGGAAGTGTACACTATTTAATGATAACTCAAGAGAACTGGGTATTCAACAAGAATGTTATATGGTAAAACATTTTTTATGAACAATGTCGTACAGTTCAGCGTGAATGAGTGAGTCTCAGGTGTAGAACTGTAGCTACAGATTGTTACACCAGATAATGTGATTTATGCAAAGGTTTTTGCCGACATCTTGTCTATTTCAAGTCTTCTCTCATTGATTGAGACAGGTGGGTGTCCACCCCCAAAGTGCTGCATGTCTTGATGACAGAGACCTGTCTCGATCAATGAGAGAGGACTTGAAATAGACAAGATGGCGGCATACACGTTGTTGGATTACTTCATGGGGCAAAATGCTTTTATTTATTTTAATAACAGAGCATTTTCTCAATTCAAACTGACCCCCTGCAACTGGACACAGACATTTTATGAGACTCCTGTTTCCCCCAAAATGGAGGACGAAGACGGCATCGCTAAGGTTGGTCGAAAATTCTGTGTGCTTCACCAAACAGTACCTATCCTGTATCTCCCAGTAATGGATACCCAAAATATTTGGTTAAATCACATTATGTAGTGTAACAATCTGTAGCTAAGAGAACTGGTGGTCATGATGAAATTGCCATTCACAAAAAAACATACAGTAAGAAAACACAGTGTACTAAAGTTCAGGGAATACTAGTGAAGCTGTGGGAGGAGTGTTGTCATGGTCAAAGCTGTGGGAGGAGTGTTGTCATGGTCAAAGCTGTGGGAGGAGTGTTGTCATGGTCAAAGCTGTGGGAGGAGTGTTGTCATGGTCAAAGCTGTGGGAGGAGTGTTGTCATGGTCAAAGCTGTGGGAGGAGTGTTGTCATGGTCAAAGCTGTGGGAGGAGTGTTGTCATGGTCAAAGCTGTGGGAGGAGTGTTGTCATGGTCAAAGCTGTGGGAGGAGTGTTGTCATGGTCAAAGCTGTGGGAGGAGTGTTGTCATGGTCAAAGCTGTGGGAGGAGTGTTGTCATGGGGACAGCTGTGGGAGGAGTGTTGTCATGGGGACAGCTGTGGGAGGAGTGTTGTCATGGTCAAAGCTGAATGGCAGCTCCTCATGAGTCATCTGCTTGAAATCCAGAATAATGTCTGGAGAGGGATACAGTCCACGGGATACAGTCCACGGGATACAGTCCACGGGATACAGTCCACGGGATACAGTCCACGGGGTACAGTCCACAGGATACAGTCCACGGGATACAGTCCACGGGATACAGTCCACGGGATACAGTCCACGGGATACAGTCCACGGGATACAGTCCACAGGATACAGTCCACAGGATACAGTCCACGGGATACAGTCCACAGGATACAGTCCACGGGATACAGTCCACAGGATACAGTCCACGGGATACAGTCCACGGGATACAGTCCACGGGATACAGTCCACGGGATACAGTCCACGGGATACAGTCCACGGGAAACAGTCCACGGGATACAGTCCACGGGATACAGTCCACGGGATACAGTCCACGGGATACAGTCCACGGGATACAGTTCACGGGATACAGTCCACGGGATACAGTTCACGGGATACAGTCCACGGGATACAGTTCACGGGATACAGTCCACGGGATACAGTTCACGGGATACAGAGCTGCTACAATAACACATGCAGGCAAAGGAATTCTGTTTCTGTATCTAGACTCCACGCCAGGAAGAAGGCCAGGAACCACACTGTGTTGTCTATAAGACAAAAATATTTAAAATAATGATTCAACTATTGTACAGTTTGAACAACAGTTGAACTGTGCCAGCATAACATCAACATTAGGGTAGACTAGTTGAACATGCATACATGTGCACAGGCACATCAATTAAATGTACAACAATAGAAGTAAATATGTCATAACCCTCAACCTTTTCACAGTGACCAGACCGTACAAATGTACCTAGGTAGGTAGGAAGACAGTATCTACCTACAGCCATGTCTATCAGGCATGCTTAGGCTAGTTTAAAAAAATAGTAAAACCAGTGTGGTGTCGAGAAAACGTTGCTAATTATGCTGTGAAAACAAGGAAATCCGCTGACACTGTACTTTGATTATAAAGGTTTATTTATATCAAAGGATTCCAGCGTCAATTTACAGATATCTGCCGATATCTGGAGAATAACCGGACCCAATCTGTAATATGTTATTCTCCCCGTCCTCTGTTTTAACCGTGGTATTTATCCTATGCCCTATGTAACATAATATGGGTGTTTTCCCCTACAGACCAATCCCAGGACTCCACCTAACAGACTTCCTCGGCTTTAGGGTGCCCCTATAGAACTACTCTCCAGATGCTCCCTTAAGCTGAGTCAACATCCTCTAAAACCATTTGCAACCATTAGCAAAGTCATAAATTCCTTAGATACCACACCAGTTTTATAGATTTACAACAGTAAATTGTTGTGTTATTGTTTATCCTTACTGTTTGCTTGTAAACTTCGCTAGCTAGCTTGCTGGATATACAATACCTGTTATTCACATCTGTTTGGAATCCTATCTTCTGTTATGTCTGGGAAAAATGTGTTTGAATCAACCGATAGGAACATCGCTGAAAGAGGTTCAATGGACAACCATATCTATACGCACAAAAACGTATAGTGTGATCAGATTTCCCCTTTAAGACTTACTGCCACCGCAACCTGTCCCCTGTCCAAACTGATAGGGCACTACAACCACATAGGAGTTGTGAAAGTCTCACCTTCATATTAGTGTGTAGTCTAAACTGTTCGGACGCTACAGACAGAAGTTGGCTGATCGGCGGTACCGACTTCAGACGAGTCCAGTGACCTTTGTGGGGGTCGTAGAGTGGAGAACACCATTGTGTTCTTGAGAGTCTCCATAGAGGGGTCACATTATACTGAACAAAAATATAAACGCGACATGTAAAGTGTTGGTTCCATGTTTCATGAGCTGAAATAAAATATCCCTGAAATTTTCCATATGCACAAAAAGCTTATTTCTCTCAAATTTTGTGCACAAATTTGTTTACATCCCTGTTAGTGAGCATTTCTCCTTTGCCAAGATAATCCATCCACCTGACAGGTGTGGCATATCAAGAAGCTGATAAACAGCATGATCATTACATAGGTGCACCTTGTGCCAGGGACAATAAAAGGCCACTCTAAAATGTGCAGATTTGTCACACAACACAATACCACAGACATCTCAAGATTTGAGGGCGCGTGCAATTGACTGCAGAAATGTCCACCAGAGCTGTTGCAAGAGAATTTAACGTTCATTTCTCTACCATAAGCCGCCTCCAACGTCGTTGGTTACACGACCACGTGGAACCACGCCAGCCCATGACCCCCACATCCGGCTTCTTCACCTGCGGGATCGTTTGAGACCAGCCACCCGGACAGCTGATGAAACTGTGGGTTTGCACAACCGAATAAAGCAACTTTCTAAAAAATGTTTTGGTTTGTTTCTAGCTGGTTAGCTAGCTAGCTAACGTTCAGTTCAAATAATGACCCTATCATAGCTGACAATAAACTCACAACATGATCATTATTTACAAGTTAATGGCGAGTTAATTACAGAAAATAGCTTACGGTTGGGAGTGTGACGAAATAAAAGCAGGGCATTCTACCAGAGAATTCTAGAACATGGACACTGTCTCGTTGTTACATCCTTATTTGACTTTGGTGCAGGTCATATTATTCTTTGCCTCTGGTAAACACACACTATATCAAATAAAATCAAAGTTTATTTGTCACATGCACAGGATACAGAAGGTGTAAACGGTACAGTGAAATGGTGACTTGCATAGTGGAGTCTTTTGTTTAGACACATAGATAGCTAGCTAAACAATTAACCATAATCCCAACGTTACTACCATGCATGAATCTGCAGTTAACTCAAGTTAATCAACTAGGTTCAATGTTAGTTATCTAGGCTATAACTAGCGGTGCAAATAGATCATACACGTAACGTTAGCTAGCACGCCAGCCAGTTAACGTTAGCTAGCAAGCCAGCCAGTTAACGTTAGCTAGCAAGCCAGCCAGTTAACGTTAGCTAGCAAGCCAGCCAGTTAACGTTAGCTAGCAAGCCAGCCAGTTAACATTAGCTAGCAAGCTAATAGTACGCTTTAACTTTCAATGAAAACAACTTTCAACAAAATTAGAAACGTGTAATATCTGAAAATGTAGCTAGCTAGACTCTTTTACCCATATACATGGATGGACGCTTCTCCCTCTCTGTTACGGATGCCATGGTTGCCCTTAGTTTGAAGATATAATCCGGAGACAGGTGTTTTATACAGCCTTCTGTGTTTTCTCTTTTCGACTCCCTTCGCATATTTGCAATCAAATGCCAGAATTTTCTCCATCTCCTTAGCTTTCATACTCTGCTTCCACCGGGCATTCCACTGATTTGAAAACTCGGTCAACGTCTTCATTGCGGTTCTTTGTGATATCTTTCAAAAGATCCGCTGTAACTCAGTGAAATCTTTGAAATTGTTGCATGTTGCATTTATATTTACGTTTAGTGTAGTTTGTAGGCCAAACTGTTCGGGCACTACAAACGTTTTCGTGAGAAGACAATCTTCCGGGATGTCTCATGGTCTGACAAACACCGCTGTAGCTCTGCCAGCTTTCACCACAGATGCAGAAGGCTTAAATAGACCGTTTTGATGGGGATGTTGTTATTAACACTCTCAGATTAGCATTGCCCTTTAGTATTTACAATATTTACAATATCAAAATTATATATGTATGTTTAGGAGAGGCGTCCCAAATGGCACCCTATTCCCTACATAGTGCACTAGTTTTGACCAGAGCCCTCTGTCAAAAGTAGTGCACTAAAAAGCGAATAAGGTATCATTCTTAGGGGCCATCACTTTAATAGAAGGATTTGACTTAGCATATCCTAGTAGTACCGCACTCAGCTGCAACAGCCAATCAGGGGCCCCGAGTGTGCCTATTGGCTGACGCTGCTGAAGATGCCTTGTGGAGGGGGGGGGGGGGGGGGGGGGGGGGGGGGGGGGGGGGGGGGGGGGGGGGGGGGGGTTTATCTCTCTCTCTCTCTCTCTCTCAGTTATTTTCCTGAGCTCATCCATTCATCCGCTGTAGTATACAGGAGGTAGGGAGCAGAGTGGAGCACAGACGTAGTATACAGGAGGTAGTATACAGGAGGTAGGGAGCAGAGTGGAGCACAGACGCGGAGCTGCTCACACAGAGCATCCTGCAGGAGAGACAGGACCTGAGCCACACAGCGGAGAGAGAAACAGATAGAGGGGAGAGACAGGACCTGAGCCACACAGCGGAGAGAGAAACAGATAGAGGGGAGAGACAGGACCTGAGCCACACAGCGGAGAGAGAAACAGATAGAGGAGAGATATATATATATATACATAGAGAGAGACAGATAGAGACAGAGAGAGAGAAAGCAGGCTGTCTGCCTCAGGACTGCTGCAGCTGCATTAAATCTCTAGGCTGTCACGCCAGCACTCACCGGAGGAGAGAGGAAAGAAGAGAGAGGAGAGAGGAGAGAGAGGAGAGCGATTTCAGTAAGGATTTCATTGGTACGGTATCTGGGACAAACAGCGATGGGTACCCAACAAGACCGTCTGTCACCAGATCAAACTTGAAAGGAAAACTGGAGGAAAATAAAAGTCCCTTTGGATTGTTCCTGTCTATCTTCTCCAGAAAAAGCATTGGATTCTTTCTGTTTCTTTCTGTTTTCTTGAGTAAACTGAAGGAGAAGAGAGAGTGCAGGATAACCCATACTTTAACTGTCTGCTCCATAAAAGCTGAGTAGGAGGAGGATTTCTGACTGACTGATTTCCTACTCAGTATTTTCTGACTGACTGATGAACTGAACTCTTTCAACTTTGCTGCTGCTGTTTGCTGCAAAAACTCTCTCACTACACTGTCCTGTCCTGTCCGATCACCCTCCCCCTCCTCAGGCCCTTGTTCCCCTCTTCCACCTCTCCTCTCCTGGTGAAAGTATTTTCTCTGCATGCTCTCCCACTGCTCAGCAGGACAACACACTCATGGTGGATGCTAAAGGCCGGAACAGGAAATGTCTGACCTTCCTCTTGATGCTCCCAGAGTCCGTCAAGAGCAAGCCGCCGAGTACTAAGAGCTCCAAAAAGACAGCTAACGTCGGTGGCGCTTCCGGGGGTAGTACCGGGGGTAGTACCGGGGGTAGTACCGGGGGTAGTACCGGGGGAAGTACCGGGGGTAGTACCGGGGGTAGTACCGGGTCCAAGCTGCCTCCGGTGTGTTACGAGATCATTACCCTGAAGAACAAAAAGAACAAGAAGAAGATGTCAGATATTTTCCCCAGCACTAAGAAGCAGGGTGGAGGGTCGGGGGCCACAGTGCAGGAGTACCAGCAACAGAACCTGAATAATAACAACACCATTCAGAACTGTAACTGGCAGGGGATGTACTCTACTATACGAGAGAGGTGGGTGACACTAACTAACTAACTAACTCATATACTAGCGGTAGGTGACACTAACTAACTAACTCATATACTAGCGGTAGGTGACACTAACTAACTAACTCATATACTAGCGGTAGGTGACACTAACTAACTAACTAACTCATATACTAGCGGTAGGTGACACTAACTAACTCATATACTAGCGGTAGGTGACACTAACTAACTAACTAACTAACTAACTAACTAACTAACTAATATACGAGAGAGGTGGGTGACACTAACTAACTCACTCATATACTAGCGGTAGGTGACACTAACTAACTCATATACTAGAGAGGTGGGTGACACTAACTAACTAACTAACTCATATACTAGCGGTAGGTGACACTAACTAACTAACTAACTCATATACTAGCGGTAGGTGACACTAACTAACTAACTAACTCATATACTAGCGGTAGGTGACACTAACTAACTAACTACCTCATATTCACTAGCTCCTTGGAGTGTGGCGCCTCACCATTTGGATCTCCACACTTTGCTGTTCTGGGCCGGGTCCCAGGCTGGGAGCATCCTCCTCCTGTTCTGGGCCGGGTCCCAGGCTGGGAGCATCCTCCTCCTGTTCTGGGCCGGGTCTCAGGCTGGGAGCATCCTCCTCCTGTTCTGGGCCGGGTCCCAGGCTGGGAGCATCCTCCTCCTGTTCTGGGCCGGGTCCCAGGCTGGGAGCATCCTCCTCCTGTTCTGGGCCGGGTCCCAGGCTGGGAGCATCCTCCTCCTGTTCTGGGCCAGGTCCCAGGCTGGGAGCATCCTCCTCCTGTTCTGGGCCGGGTCCCAGGCTGGGAGCATCCTCCTCCTGTTCTGGGCCGGGTCCCAGGCTGGGAGCATCCTCCTCCTCTAGAAAAGAGACCAGGGAATCATACTGTAACATATGATTCCCTGGTCTCTGCTCTAGAAGACGCTGATTTACAGTATGATAGTGTGTTCCCTCAGGCCACTACTCTACTACCACATATCTACAATACAAAAAAACATGTGAATGTGTGCGTATAGTGTGTGTCTTATCATGTGTATGTGTGTCCGTGCCTGTGTGTGTGTCTCTTCACAGCCCCCCGCTGTTCCGTAAGGTGTACTGTATGCATCAGTTACCTGATGTGGAATAGAGTTCCATGTAGTCATGGCTCTATGTAGTACTGTGCGCCTCCCATAGTCTGTTCTGGACTTGAGGACTGTGAAGAGACCTCTGGTGGCAAAGTCTTTTGGGGTATGTATGGGTGTCCGAGCTGAGTGCTAGTAGTTTAAACAGACAGCTCGGTGCATTCAACATGTCAATACTTCCTACAAAAACAAGTAGTGATGAAATCAATCTCTCCTCTGTTTTGAGCCTTGAGAGATTTACATGCATATTATTAATGTTAGCTATCTGTGTACATTTAAGGGCCAGCTGTGCTGCCCTGTTCTGAGCCAATTGTAATTTTCAGAGATCCCTCTTTATGGCACAAAGACTGAACAGTAGTCCAGGTGAGACAAAACTAGAGCCTGTAGGACCTGCCTTGTGTGTAGGAGTGGCAGTGAGTGTGAGTGTGGAGGGCCCTGTGAGTGTGCACAGAGACAGTGAAAAAATAAGGGTAAACTCAGATAGTTGTGTACCAATTCTGTTAGCTATTTAGCAGTCATATGGCTTGGGGATAGAAGCTGTTCAGGAGCCTGTTGGTGTCAGACTTGATGCACCGGTACCGCTTGCCGTCTGGAAGCAGAGAGAACAGTCCATGGCTTGGATGGCTGGAGACTTTGATGACTTTCCCGGGCCTTCCTTTCACACTGTCTGATATAGAGGTCCTGGACGGCAGGGAGCTTGGCCCCAGTGACGTACTGGGCTGTCCGTACCACCCTCTGTAGCGCCATGCGATCGAGGGCGGTGTTGTTGCCATACCAGGCGGTGATGCAGTCAGTCAAGATGCTCTCAATGGTGCAGCTGTAGAACTTTTTGAAGATTTGATGGCCCATGCCAAACCGTTTTCAACCTCCTGCGCATGTGAGT
The DNA here is from genome assembly GCA_036851935.1 of Coregonus suidteri. Lineage (NCBI taxonomy): Eukaryota > Metazoa > Chordata > Actinopteri > Salmoniformes > Salmonidae > Coregonus > Coregonus suidteri. Next base: position 1,568,589 of record CM072243.1, read on the forward strand.
GGACCATTTTAAGTCCTTAGTGATTTGGACACCGAGGAACATGAAGCGATCGACCCACTCAGCTGCAGCCTCGTCGATGTGGACGGAGGCGTGCTCGCCCACCCGTTTCATGTAGTCCACGATCAGCTCCTTGGTCTTGCTGATGTTGAGAGAGAGGTTGTTGCTCCGGCACCACACTGACAGGTCACTGACCTCCTCCCTGTAGGCTGTCTCATCGTCGCTGGTGATCAGGCCAACCACCGCCGTGTCGTCAGCAAACTTGATGATGGTGTTGGAGTCGTGCTTGGCCAAGCAGTCGTGGGTGAACAAGGAGTACAGGAGGGGACTAAGCACACACTTCTGTGGGGCCCCCGTGTTGAGGGTCAGCGTGCGTCAGGAAGTTCAGGATCCAGTTGCAGAGGGAGGGGTTCAGTCCCAGGGTCCTAAGCTTGTTGACGAGCTCGGAGGGGACAACAGTGTTGAACGCTGAGCTGTAGTCAATGAACAGCATCCTGTTGACGAGCTCGGAGGGGACAACGGTGTTGAACGCTGAGCTGTAGTCAATGAACAGCATCCTGTTGACGAGCTCGGAGGGGACAACGGTGCTGAACGCTGAGCTGTAGTCAATGAACAGCATTCTCAAATAGGTATTTCTAGGTGGGTGAGGGCAGTGTGGAGTGCAATTGAGACTGCGTTGTCTATGGATCTGTTGGGGCGGTTTCCAAATTGTGGTGAGTCGATGGCACTGGCCAGCCTTTTCTGAGTAACGATCACTTTCTGAGTCAAAATGCAGGCCGAGATCTACAGCTCAGATTTTATTTTAAACATGTCTTAATAAATGTAAGCCTACGCAACATGAACCAATTAAAAACAGTTCTGTAGCAGTGAGGTTTGTGCAGTAGGCTATAGGTCCAGTACATTATCACTGCATATCGGCTACGCTTGAGTTGCCCTGCCAATGTTGTTCTTCTCCGACCATTTTGAAATTATATAAAACATTTTTAGGTATATGATCACACGTAGGGAGAACGCACATTTTATGGCTTATAAAAGTGTTGGACAACGTGTTGACAGTGCTTGATAACAACTGAAACATTTACTCATTAAAACAGCAGCTCTTTGCTGTATTCATGGGTATTGTGCTATTTCAGCCACACCCGTTGCTGACAGGTGTATAAAATCGAGCACACAGCCATGCAATCTCCATAGACAAACATTGGCAGTAGAATGGCCTTACTGAAGAGCTCACAGACTTTCAACGCGGCACCGTCATAGGATGCCACCTTTCCAACAAGTCAGTTTGTCAAAGTTCTGCCATGCTAAAGCTGCCCCGGTCAACTGTAAGTGATGTTATTGTGAAGTGGAAATGTCTAGGAGCAACAACTGCTCAGCCGTGAAGTGGTCGGCCACACAAGCTCACAGAACAGGACCGCCGAGTGCTGAAGCGCATAGCGCTTAAAAATCGTCTGTCCTCGGTTACAACACTCACTACTGATTTCCAAACTGCCTCTGAAAGCAACGTCAGCACTGTTCGTCGGGAGCTTCATGAACAACTGTTCGTCGTGAGCTTCATGAAATGGGTTTCCATGGCAGAGCAGCCACACACAAGCCTAAGTTCACCATGCGCAATGCCAAGCGTCGGCTGGAGTGGTGTAAAGCTCGCCGCCATTGGACTCTGGAGCAGTGGAAACGCGTTCTCTGGAGTGATGAATCACGCTTCACCATCTGGCAGTCCGACTGACAAATCTGGGTTTGGTGGATGCCAGGAAAACGCTACGTGCCCCAATGCATAGTGCCAACTGTAAAGTTTGGTGGAGCAGGATTAATAGTCTGGGGCTGTTTTTCATGGTTCGGGCTAGGCCCCTTAGTTCCAGTGAAGGGAAATTTCAACGCTACAGCATGCAATGACATTCTAGACGATTCTGTGCTTTGTGGCAACAGTTTGGGGAAGGCCCTTTCCTGTTTTAACATGACAATGCCCCTGTGCACAAAGCGAGGTCCATACAGAAATTGTTTGTCGAGATTGGTGTGGAAGAACTTGACTGGAATGCACAGAGCCCTGACCTCAACCCCATCGAACACTTTTGGGATGAATTGGAACACCGACTGTGAGCCAGGCCTAATCACCCAACATCAGTGCCCGACCTCACTAATGCTCGTGGCTGAATGGAAGCAAGTCCCCGCAGCAATGTTCCAACATCTAGTGGAAAGCCTTCCCAGAAGAGTGGAGGCTGTTATAGCAGCAAAGGGGGGGGGGGGGGACCAACTCCATATTAATGCCCATGATTTTGGAATGAGATGTTCGACGAGCAGGTGTCCACATACTTTTGGTCATGTAGTGTATGAGAGTTTGACTTAGCATACAGCACAGGTACTACTCTGTCCAATGAAGTACTGTGATCTTACTCTGGTCTGTTTTTCAGAAACTCTGTGATGTTCAACAATGAGTTGATGGCCGACGTTCACTTCGTGGTGGGACAGACGGGAGGGACACAGAGACTTCCAGGACACAGGGTAAGGGTAACCATCATCATCTCTTAGGTACTGTGTAACCAGCGGGGACTGAATCCTTCTCCTGATCGCCAACCCACAGTCTTAACCGTTAGACATCCTCACGGTCCAAGGGTGATATTTGGGATTAAGGCAGGGCTAATTTATCACTAGACTATGATTTCAAATAACCTGACTTTTATCTAACTGTCTCAACAGTGATCCAGTGATCCAGTGATCCAGTGATCCAGTGATCCAGTGATCCAGTGATCCAGAGGACAATAGAAAGAACAACTAATAAGGACTCATAAACCCAGAGCTGGTTCTTTGTATCACTACTGTTAGTATCATTACTGATACTGTTCAGAGAGATGACATCATCACCTATTAGGTACTGTTTAGAGAGATGACATCATCATCTATTAGGTACTGTTTAGAGAGATGACATCATCATCTGTTAGGTACTGTTTAGAGAGATGACATCATCATCTATTAGGTACTGTTCAGAGAGACCTCATGTCCTGGATTGTGCGGTATTCAGTCATCCATTTTGTCCCTTTGTCCCACGTTCCTCAACCAAACAATCATGTCCTGCATTTTATCAACAAATTAAAACACCACTAATTTACAAAGACATTTCGATTTGTCCCATATTTCGGTCAGACTACCTATTCAGTTGATGAGAATTGACATTCCAACCTGTCTCTCTTGCAGTCACGTTGCCATTATGACAAGATATACAGTAAAGTATTCATAGCCCTTGACTTATTCCACATTTTGTTGTGTTACAGCCTGAATTCAAAATTTATTAAAAAAAATCTAAACAATCTCACCCATCTACCCACAATACCCCATAATGAGAAAGTCAAAACATGTTTTTTGCAAATTTATTGAAAATGAAATACAAAAATAACTAATTTACATAAGTATTCACACCCCAATACATGTTAGAATCACCTTTGGCAGCGATTACAGCTGCGAGTCTTTCCGGGTAAGTCTTTAAGAGCTTTGCACACCTGGATTGTATAATATTTGCACACATTTTTGATGCTCTGTCAAGTTGGTTGTTGATCATTGCTAGACAACAATTTTCAAGTCTTGCCATAGATTTTCAAGACAATTTAAGTCAAACTGTAACTAGGCCACTCAGGAACATTCAATGTTGTCTTGGTAAACAACTCCAGTGTATATTTTGCCTAGTTTTTTAGGTTATTGTCCTGCTGAAAGGTGAACTTGTCTCCCAGTGTCTGGTGGAAAGCAGACTGAAACAGGTTTTCCTCTAGGATGTGGCCTGTGCTTAGCTCTATTCCATTTTTTTTAATCCTGAAAAATTCCCTGGTTCTTACCAATGACAAGCATACCTATAACATGACGCAGCCACCACCATTCTTGAAAATAATGTGTTGTATTGGATTTGCCCCAAACATAACACTTCAGGACATAAAGTTACTTTCTTTGCCACATTTTTTGCAGTTTTACTTTGGTGCCTTATTGTAAACAGGATGCATGTTTTGAAATATTTTTATTCTGTACTGGCTTCCTTCTTTTCACTGTGTCATTTAGGTTAGTATTGTGGAGTAACTACAATGTTGTTGATCCATTCTCAGATTTCTCCTATCACAGCCATTCAACTCTGTAACTGTTTTAAAGTCACCATTGGCCTCATGGTGAAATCCCTGAGCAGTTTCCTTCCTCTCCGGCAACTGAGTTAGGAAGGACGCCTGTATCTTCATAGTGACTGGGTGTATTGATACACCATCCAGAGTGTAATTAATAACTTCACCATGCTCAAAGGGATGGTCAATGTCTGATTTTTATTAGATTTTTACCCATCTACCAATACGTGCCCTTCTTTACGAGGCATTGGAAAACCTCCCTGGTCTTTGTGGTTGAATCTGTGTTTGAAATTCACTGCTTGACTGAGGGAACTTACAGATAATTATATGTGTGGGGTACAGAGATGAGGTAGTCATTCACAAATCCTGTTAAACTCTATCATTGCATCCATGCAACTTATTATGTGACTTGTTAAGCAAATCTTAACTCCCTGAACTTATTTAGGCTTGTCATAACAAAGGGGTTAGGAACCAGAACCATCTGTCAAGCAGAACCATCTGTCAAGCAGAACCATATGACCATCTGTCAACCAGAACCATATGACCATCTGTCAACCAGAACCATCTGTCAAGCAGAACTGTCTGTCAAGCAGAACCATCTGTCAACCAGAACCATCTGTCAACTAGAACCGTCTGTCAAGCAGAACCATCTGTCAAGCAGAACTTCATGATGTGTGTGTGATCTGATTTTATTATGATGGGGAGAGCAGCAGCAACAAGCCTGCTCTGTCATGGTTCATCATTTACACAGCACCCGGTCTGATACTCTGACAGCACCTCTGGGTCCCGTTGACTTTTCATTGGCCTCACGCCAAAGAGGAGAAATAAAAACGAACATCTCTAGCTATCCCAGCTTGTCCAGTTCAAGAATTGGGGAACAGACATCCACCATTATCAAAATGAGATGTTCTTCTCTCTCTCTCTCTCTCTCTCTCTCCCTCTCTCTCTCTCTCTCTCTCTCTCTCTCTCTCTCTCTCTCTCTCTCTCTCCCTCCTCCCTCTCTCCATCCCTCCCTCTCTCCTCCCTCTCTCCTCCCTCCCTCCTACTCTCCTCCGTCTTCTTCCTGTGAACCTTCTGTAGTATTGTGATGTCATCATTACCAGAGGTAGTTCATTAGCAACATAGAGAACAGACTTCACACTTTCCTCCTGTCATCATAAAACACCATTTGAGACACGGCCTGGGGGGGGAATCATGATTCCTCCAACTGTAGTTTAGAGTTGCTGCTGATTGTGGGGAATCTTTGTGTGTGCTCCAGCAGATTTCATGGTCAAATGAACTCTAGTGGAGAGATGAGAGAGATAAGGGGTGAAGCTGTCCAATATCATCCATGAAGGGGTGGATATACTGTATAGACTTTGGAAAGATGGCGACATCTTACGAGTTCCAACCCAACTTTGCTCATCCCAGACACCCTAGACCCACTCCAATTTGCATACCGCCCCAACAGATCCACAGATGACGCAATCTCAACTGCATTTCACACTGCCCTCTCCCACCTGCATAAGAGGGGAAATAACTATGTGAGAATGCTGTTCATAGACTACAGCTCAGCGTTCAACACTGTAGTCCTCTGTAGCTCAGCTGGTAGAGGACGGCGCTTGTAACGCCAGGGTAGTGGGTTCAATCCCCGGGACCACCCATACGTAAAAATGTATGCACACATGACTGTAAGTCGCTTTGGATAAAAGCGTCTGCTAAATGGCCTATTATTATTATTATAGTCCCCTCCAAGCTCATCACCAAGCTAGGGATCCTGGGACTGAACTCCTCCCTCTGCAACTGGTGGTGAGGGTAGACAACAGCACCTCCGTCACGCGGACCCCTCAGGGGTATGTGCTTAAGTACCCTCCTGTACTCACTGTTCAACCACGACTGTGTGGCCGCGGACAACTCCAACATCATCATCGAGTTTGCTGACTACATGATGGTGGTTGGCCTGATCACCAAAGGCGATGAGACAGCCTACAGGGAGGAGGTCAGAGACTTAGCAGAGTGGTGCCGGAGCAACAACCTCTCCCTCAACGTCAATAAGACCAAAGGAGCTGATCGTAGACTATAGGAAAACATTGATGGGCTTTTGTGGAGCGGGTCGAGAGCTTTAAGTTCCTTGGCGTCCACATCACAAAGGACTTAACATGGTCCACACACACCTGCACAGTCGGAGGGTGAAAATATTTGGCATGGGCCCTTAGATCCTCATGTTATACAGCTGCACCATCGAGAGCATCTTGACTGGCTGCATCACCACTTGGTATGGCAATTCCACCGCCCTTGACTGCAAAGTGCTACAAAGGGTGGTGCGGACAGCTCAGTACATCACTGGGGCTGAGCTCCCTGCCATCCAGGACCTCTATATCAGGACATCCCAGTACATCACTGGGGCTGAGCTCCCTGCCATCCAGGACCTCTATACCAGGCGGTGTAAGAGGAAACCCCAAAGTCTCCAGCCACTCAAGCCATAGACTGTTCACTCTGCTACCGTCCGGCAAACGGTACCGGAGCATCAGCTCTCACACCAACAGGCTCCAAGACAGCTTCTACCCCCAAGCCATAAGACTGATAAATAGCCAGACTGCTAAATAGTCAATGAATGGTACCTGAACTATCTGCACTGACTCTATCTTCCACTGACCCTACGCACACTCACTGGACACACACACTATACACATCATATGTGACCGACCGCCTTGATTCGGTCTTATGTAGCCACATTTGAAATTGTGTTTTTTACATAAAAATAAAAGCAGAGACACAGGGCTACAAAACTGCATTTGAGGAACCACGGGAAAGTAATTCTGCTTTGAAAGTTGATAAACTTGTAATTTCACTTTTGAGAAAATGGTCTTTGAATGTTTTGATACCTAGTGAAGAGCTCTTCTTTGTCTACATCCATTCAGCATCGTTCACACCATCTTAAGCTTTAGCCCCACCCATCTCGGAGCGCTCTCGGAGCGCACACTGGACGCTCTGGCCGATGAGTAGGGTTGATCCGAGCGTTCTGACCTCACAACGGCTGTCAAGCACCCCAGCTAACTGGCTAACATTGGTTAGCTTGCTATTTACTTTCAGACACAAAATTGGGATTATGGTTCATTGTTTACCTCTGGATAACATGAAAACGGCCTAACCAGCTCTGCTGGCAACAATTTAATTACACTTTTTTGCCAACGTTTACAGCCACTGGCCATATTCAATGGGTGTTGTGTTTACGTAAATTAATCAGTTATTCTGCACTCTGGCATACTCAGACTGAATTTACGAACGCACCCAAAATAGTTAATTGCATAGTGGAGTCTTTTGTTAAGACATGTAGCTAGCTAGCTAGCTAGGTAAACAATGAACCTATCTAGATAAACAACGTGTAAGATTTGTAAGTCGCTCTGGATAAGAGCTAAATGACGTAAATGTAAGATCATACACGTCACGTAACGTTAGCTAGCAAGCCAGCCAGCTAACAATAGCTAGTTAAACAATGAACCATAGTGCCAACTCATGACATTACTACCCTGCGTGAATCTGCTGATAGCTAACCAACCAGGTTCATTGTTAGCTAGCTAACATTAGGCTCTAACTAGCCAAGCAAACGGTTCTGAGATACGAATAAGATCATACACGTAACGTTAGCTAGCTGTCACACCCTGGCTCTGGGACTCTATTTGTTGAGTCAGGGTGTGTTTATTCTATGTGTTATATGTCTATGTTGGGGGTTCTAGTTTGTTTTATTCTATGTTTGCCTGAGTGACTCCCAATCAGAGGCAACGAGTGTCAGCTGTTGGCTGGTTGTCTCTGATTGGGAGCCATATTTAAACTGTCTGTTTTCCCTTTGTGTTTGTGGGTTCTTGTTCCGTGTTCGGTCATTGTTACCGTGGACTTCACGAGTCGTTTCTTGTTTTGTTTATTGTGTCGATTATCACTAAGGATAATAAAGTTCACTATGTTCATTCAACACGCTGCGCATTGGTCTCTCCCTGACGATCGTGACACTAGCGAGCAAGCCAGCTAACGTTAGCTAGCTAGCTAACAGTACACTTTAACTTGAAATGAAACAACTTTCTGTCAAAATTTGAAACGTGTAATATCTGAAAATGTAGCTAGCTAGACTATCTTACCCGTATACATGGATGAACGCTTCTCCATCTCTGTCACAGATTTCATGGTTGCCCTTAGTTTGAAGATGTAATCCAGAGACAGGTGTTTTCTCCATCTCTTTAGCTATCATACTCTAATTCCACTGATTTAAAAACTCGATCCTCCAGAAAGTGGAGAGCACACTTATGTACAGTGCTATGAAAAAGTATTTGCCCCCTTTCTAATTTTCTCCACTTTTGCATATTTGTGATACTGAATGTTATCAGATCTTCAACAAAAACCTAATATTAGATAAAGGGAACATAAGTGGACAAATAACACAACAATTACATATTTATTTCATAAACAAAGTTATGCAACACCCAATTCCCCTGTGTGAAAAAGTAATTGCCCCCTTACACTCAATAACTGGTTGTGTCACCTTTAGCTGCAATGACTCCAACCAAATACTTCCTGTAGTTGTTGATCAGTCTCTCACGTCGCTGTGGAGGAATTTTGGCCCACTCTTCCATGTAGAACTGCTTTAACTCAGTGATGTGTGGGTTTTCAAGCATGAACTGCTCGTTTCAAGTCCTGCCACAACATCTCAATTGGGATTAGTTCTGGACTTTGACTAGGCCATTCCAAAACTTCCAATTTGCTGCTTTTTAGCAATTTTCATGTAGACTTGGATTGTGTGTTTTGGATCATTGTCTTGCTGCATGACCCAGCTGCGCTTCAGCTTCAGCTCACAGACGGATGGTCTGACATTCTCCTGTAGAATTCTCTGATACAGAGCAGAATTCATGGTTCCTTCTATTAAGGCAAGTCGTCCAGGTCCTGAGGCAGCAAAGCATCACACCACTACCACCATGCTTGACCTTTGGTATGATGTTCTTACTGTGGAATTCAGAGTTTGGTTTTCGCCGGGCATTACTGGAACCATGTCATCCAAAAAGTTATACTTTTGAATCATCTGTCCATAGAACGTTCTTCCAAGAGTCTTGATGATCATCCAGGTGCTTTTTGACAAACTTGAGTCAACGTTTTGGACGAGATGGATCCCATTATGCCTGGCGAAAACCAAACACTGCATTCCACAGTAAGAACATCATACCAAAGGTCAAGCATGGTGGTGGTGGTGTGATGGTTTGGGGATGCTTTGCTGCCTCAGGACCTGGACGACTTGCCTTAATAGAAGGAACCATGAATATTGCACACATACACACTCACACTCACACTCACATACTTTAACACTCATCATATGCTGCTGCTACTCTGTTCTTTATTTTACTCTTATTATTATCTATCCTGATGCCTAGTCACGTTACCCTGCCTTCATATACATATCTACCACAAATACCTTATTATTATCTATCCTGATGCCTAGTCACGTTACCCTGCCTTCATGTACATATCTACCTCAAATACCTTATTATTATCTATCCTGATGCCTAGTCACTTTACCCTGCCTTCATGTCCATATCTACCACAAATACCTCATACCTCAGCACATTGATCTGGTACTGGTACCTCCTGTATATAGCTCCATATTGATCTGGTACTCCCTGTATATAGCTCCACATTGATCAGGTACTCCCTGTATATAGCTCCATTATTGTGTATTTTATTTTATTCCTCTTGGTATAGTTACTATTTTATTTTGTATATATATATTTTTTTACTCTGCATCATTGGGAAAGGTTAATTTCACTGAAAAGTCTACATCCGTTGTATTCGACACATTTTACATTACATTTTAGTCATTTAGCAGATGCTCTTATCCAGAGCGACTTACGTGATGAAGAAAATTTGATTAGATTTGAATTGATATTTAGGAAGGCAACAATAATCAATATCAATTGGAGTTCAAAAATCACAACGTCCTTCCACATTTCCTTCCACGTCCTTCCACATTTCCTTCCACGTCCTTATCTCTATTTCTATCCAAATGTATCTCTACAACTAAGCTCAGTTTTCCAGTTGTCTGTCTCTCCATCTCTCCTCTCTCCAATATTATTATCTGTCTTCCGGATCTTTATCTCACCATCTCTTCTCTCTCTCTCCAACAGTATGTTCTCGCTGTTGGTAGTTCAGTGTTCCATGCCATGTTTTATGGAGAGCTGGCGGAAAACAAGGATGAAATCCGGATTCCGGACATAGAGCCTGCAGCGTTCCTGGCCATGTTGAAGTAAGGAAGGATGTCTCTCCTTTTTTTACCTCCATCTATTTCTGAGTTCCAAATATAACATCTCTCTCTCTCTCTCTCTCTCTCTCTCTCTCTCTCTCTCTCTCTCTCTCTCTCTCTCTCTCTCTCTCTCTCTCTCTCTCTCTCTCTCTCTCTCTCTCTCTCTCTCTCTCTCTCTCTCTCTCTCTCTCTCTCTCTCTCTCTCTCTCTCTCTCTCTCTCTCTCTCTCTATAATAATTATCATTATTATAACCAACCCCTCTACCTGTCCCCAGGTACATCTACTGTGATGAGATAGACCTGAGCGCTGACACGGTGCTGGCCACGCTCTACACTGCTAAGAAGTACATCGTGCCTCACCTGGCCAGAGCCTGTGTTAACTACCTGGAGACTAGCCTTTCAGCCAAGAACGCCTGCGTCCTGCTGTCACAGAGCTGTCTGTTCGAGGAGCCTGAGTTGACACAGCGCTGCTGGGAGGTGAGAAACCTTTTTGAATATTGTATTTATAAGGAGGCAGTTTTACTTCTGACAGCATTTATTGGAAAGGAGATGGGACACTTTAATGATAGCTTCAGGAACATCTTTACTAAGATAAAACAGGATATGTCATATATGGCATTGAGTATTATGGGTACTGTCGTATATAATGCTAATAATATACACTGAACAAAATATAAACTCAACATGCAACAATTTAAAGGATTACTGAGTTACAGTTCACATAAGAAAAACAGTCAATTGAAATAAATTCATTAGGCCCTAATCTATGGATTTCACATGACTGGGAATATCTGTTGGTCACAGATACCTTAAAAAATGTATCTGGTGTGACCAATATTTGCCTCATGATTTGCCCTTGATCAGGCTGTTGATTGTGGCCTGTGGAATGCTGTCCCATTCCTCTTCAATGGCTATGAGAAGTTGCTGGATATTGATGGGAATTGGAACGTGCTGTTGTACATGTTGATCCAGAGCATCCCAAACATGCTCAATGGGTGACATGTCTGAGTATGCAGGTCATGGAAGAACTGGGACATTTTCAGCTTCCAGGAATTGTGTACAGATCCTTGCGACATGGGGCCGTGCATTATCATGCTGAAACATGAGGTGATGGAGGCAGATGAATGGCACGACAATTTTTATTTTATTTATTTTTTCGTTTATTTTCTTTTTTTTCACCTTTATTTAACCGGGTAAGCCAGTTGAGAACAAGTTCTCATTTACAACTGCGATCTGGCCAAGATAAAGCAAAGCAGTGCAATTAAAAACAACAACACAGAGTTACATATGACATTGAGCCTCAGGATTTTGTCACGGTATCACAGTTGTGGTCAAAAGTTTTGAGAATAACACAAATACTAATTTTCGCAAAGTCTGCTGCCTCAGTTTTGATGATGGCAATTTGCATATAGTCCCTCTTTGCCATGAAAATGAACTTAATCCCCAAAAAACATTTCCACTGCATTTCAGCCCTGCCACAAAAGGACCAGCTGCCATCATGTCAGTGATTCTCTTGTTAACACAGTTGAGAGTGTTGACGAGGACAAGGCTTGAGATCACTCTGTCATGCTGATTGAGTTAGAATAACAGACTGGAAGCTTTAAAAGGAGGGTGGTGCTTGAAATCATTGTTCTTCCTCTGTTACCCATGGTTACCTGCAAGGAAACACGTGCCGTCATCATTGTTTTGCACAAAAAGGGCTTCACAAGCAAAGATATTGCTGCTAGTAAGATTGCACTTAAATCAACCATTTAGCGGATCATCTAGAACTTCAAGGAGAGAGGTTCAATTGTTGTGAAGAAGGCATCAGGGTGACCAAGAATGTCCAGCAAGCGCCAGGACCATCTCCTAAAGTTGATTCAGCTGCGGGATCGGGGCACCACCAGTGCAGAGCTTGCTCAGGAATGGCAGCAGGCAGGTGTGAGTGCTCTGCACGCACAGTGTGGCGAACACTTTTGGAGGATGGCCTGGTGTCAAGAAGGGCAGCGAGGAAGCCACTTCTCTCCAGGAAAAACATCAGAGACAGACTGATATTCTGCAAAAGGTACAGGGATTGGACTGCTGAGGACTGGGGTAAAGTCATTTTCTCTTGTGTCATTCTCAAAACCTTTGACCACGACTGTACATTAAAATTGCCATTGATCAAATGCAATTGTGTTCGTTGTCCGTAGCTTGTGCCTGCCCATACCATAACCCCACTGCCACCATGGGGCACTCTGTTTACAACATTGACATCAGCAAACCGCTCGCCCACACAACACCATACACTCTGTCTGCCATCTGCCCGGTACAGTTGAAACCGGGATTCATCCATGAAGAGCACAGTTCTCCAGTGTGCAGTGGCCATTGAAGGTGAGCATTTGCCCACTGAAGTCGGTTACGACACCAAACTGCAGACAGGTCAAGACCCTGGTGAGAATGACGAGCACCAGGATGAGCTTCCCTGAGATGGTTTCTGACAGTTTGTACAGACATTCTTAGGATGTGCAAACCCACAGTTTCATCAGCTGTCCAGGTGGCTGGTCTCAGACGATCCCGCAGGTGAAGAAGCCAGGACGTGGAGGTCCTGGGCTGGCGTGGTTACACATGGTCTGCGCTTGTGAGGCCGGTTGGACGTACTGCCAAATTCTCTAAAACTAAATTACGTTGGAGGCGGCTTATGGTAGAGAAATGAACATGCAATTCTCTGGTAACAGCTCTGGTGGTCATTCCTGCAGTCAGCACGCCAATCGCATGCTCCCTCAAAACATGAAACATCTGAGGCATTGTGTGTGTGGGGGGGGGGGGGGGGGGGGGGGGGGGGGGGGGGGGGGGGGTGTTCTACTAAGCTACAGTATATGAAATTGTTTTTAAAAGGTCATACCAAGGATCATTTTGCTATTTGATTTGGAATTTTAAGACCCCTTGAAGTATAAAAAACTAATATTTAAAAAAAAATATGAAAAATGTTATTTGGCCTTGCTGCTATTAGCCCATACAAATGCATTGAATAACATATTCACTACATGGAACAACAGATAGTCCCCCCCAGGAAATCTAAAGGAAGTTTGTTCTGAAGTGTCTGTCCTATTTCTGAGAGATATTAGAAAGATCAGGAAACATCAGGAAACATTTTTTATTTTATTTTGTCCCCTTTATATTTATCCCCTTATTTTTGGCACTAAACAGTATCCATATATAAAGTACTTCCATTCATTTCTTCAACTGGTACATTCAGACGAGTCTTGTGAGGCCTGTTGGCGTTCAAAACAACAATATGTGCGTGTTCGTGAGAGTCTCATCTTTCCACAGAGGGGTCATATCAGTGTTTAGTCCAAACCGTTCGGACGCTACAGACAGAAGTTGGCAGATCAGCTGTATCTGACTTCAGACGAGTTCCAAGACACTTTTGGGGGTTGTAGACCAAACCTGAGAACACCATCTTGTAGTTCCAAGACGCTTTTGGGAGCAAAACGGAGAACAAAGACTCTACAGACCATTTTGTCTCATGGTCTGACAAGCTCTGTCACCTTTCACTGCAGATGTGGACGGAGACGCATCCAATGCAAAAAAACCCCAGATATCTTTAGCTTAAATTGACAGATTTTTGATGGGGAATTTTTTATTTTGCCAATTAGATTTTCCTCGGGGGTGCAGAGATCAACCTTTATAAGCTTCTTGATATGCCACGTGTGACGAGTACTGAGGATACGAAGAGGCAGGACACAGATGCAGGAATCAACAAGGTAAAGGTTTACTTAACAATTAGAAAGAGAATAAGAAGGAGAGAGTAAACGACACGAAGCTAAACAATCACACACAACACAATGACTGAACAGTCCAGGGCTACATAGGGGTGGTGATGAGACGATGAGGTGCAGGTGCGCTGGAGGTGATTAGGGTGCGTTGGGTTTCCCTTCCTGTGTTTGCCGAGGTGGTGCGCTCAGACCGGTGGCTCAGTAGACCAGCGAATCAGAGCGCCGGAGGGGAGCAACGCGAGGAGAGGTGACAACATGTCAGGTGGATTATCTTGGCGAAGGAGAAATACTCCACTTTACAGGGGATGTAAACTAATTTGTGCACAAAATTTGAGAGAAATAATATTTTTGTGCATATGGAAACATTCTGGGATATTTTATTTCATCTCATGAAAAATGGGACCAACACTTTACATGTTGCGTTTATATTTTCGATCAGTATATCTTGGGCTGAAATGCTAGAGTTTTATCAATGACCAGTAATGTCGGTTGTCTTAAACTTGGCCAGTGTGTTTTCTTAGTTGTGTCTCTGCATGCTGAAGAAGGCTGCGGGTCGAAACGCGTCTGTCTGTGGATTACTCATCCGTCTCCGTCCCCATCCCACCAGGTGATTGATGCCCAGGCAGAGCTGGCCCTGACATCGGAGGGTTTCACGGACATCGACTCCAAGACACTCGAGAGTATCCTCCAGAGAGACACCCTGAATGCCAAGGAGGAGGTGGTGTTCGAGGCAGCTATGAGCTGGGCCGAAGCAGAATGTCAGAGAAAGGACCTCACCACCTCCATCGACAACAAACGCAAGGTATTACTAACGGGATTACAGCAACGCTGACATTAACCATCAACCCAACATTTTAGCCATCATGGCAAGAGAGCCAAACCTCTTGACGAGGTTGCTAGGTGTTGGGTTAAGGTCACTACATTATCTTATGATAGTATTTATTGATGATATCTTATGCTGATCTACAATGGTATGTTTAGGAGTACTTTGTAGCTCCTCAGTTTCTAGTGTGTTTAGGGTTTACTCAGTCAAGGGTTTTTCTTTATTTTTATACTATTTTTTACATTGTAGAATAATAGTGAAGACATCAAAACTATTAAATAACACATATGGAATCATGTAGTAACCAAAAAAGTATTAAACAAATCAAATATATATTTTCTATTTGAGATTCTTCAAATACCCTTTGCCACCCTTTGCCTTGATGACAGCTTTCAATTAACAGGTGTGCCTTCTTAAAAGTTAATTTGTGGAATTTCTTTCCTTCTTAATGCGTTTGAGCCAATCAGTTATTTTGTGACAAGATAGGGGGGTATACAGAAGATAGCCGTATTATGGCAAGAACAGCTCAAATAAGCAAAGAGAAACGACAATCCATCATTACTTTAAGACATGAAGGTCAGTCAATATGGAAAAGTTAAAGAACTTTGAACGTTTCTTCAAGTGCAGTCGCAAAAACCATCAAGCAGTATGATGAAACTGGCTCTCTTGAGGACCGCCACAGGAATGGAAGACCCAGAGTTACCTCTGCTGTAGAGGAAAAGTTAATTAGAGTTACCAGCCTCAGAAATTGCAGCCCAAATAAATGCTTCACAGAGTTCAAGTAGCAGACACATCTCAACATCAACTGTTCAGAGGAGACTGTGTGAATCAGGCCTTCATGGTCGAATTGCTGCAAAGAAACCACTACTAAAGGACATCAATACGAAGAAGAGACTTGCTTGGGCCAAGAAACACGAGCAATGGACATTAAAACTGTGGAAATGTGTCCTTTGGTCTGGAGTCCAAATTTGAGATTTTGGGTTCAAACCGCTGTGTCTTTGTGAGACACGGTGTGGGTGAATGGATGATCTCCGCATGTCCAACGTAAAGCATGGAGGAGGAGGTGTTATGGTGTGCGGGTGCTTTGCTGGTGAAACTGTCTGTGATTTATTTAGAATTCAAGGCACACTTAACAAGGATGGCTACCACAGCATTCTGCAGCGTTACGCCATCCCATCTGGTTTGGGCTTAGTGGGACTATCATTTGTTTTTCAACAGGACAATGACCCTACACACCTCCAGGCTGGGTAAGGGCTATTGTACCAAGAAGGAGAGTGATGGAGTGCTGCATCAGATGACCTGGCCTCCACAATCCTCTGACCTCAACCCAATTGAGATGGTTTGGGATGAGTCGGACGGCAGAGTGAAGGAAAAGCATCCAACAAGTGCTCAGCATATGTGGGAGCTCCTTCAAGACTGTTGGAAAAGCATTCCACGTGAAGCTGGTTGAGAGAATACCAAGATTGTGCAAAGCTGTCATCAAGGCAATGGGTGGCTATTTGAAGAATCTCAAATATAAAATATATTTTGATTTGTTTAACACTTCTTTGGTTACTATGTGATTCCATATGTGTTATTTCATAGTTTTTCATAGTAGTCTTCACTATTATTCTACAATAAAAAAAAATGTTCAAATAAAGAAAAACCCTTGAATGAGTAGGTGTGTCCAAACTTTTGACTGGTACTGTATATATTTTCCTGCTGTGTGACATGAAATTTCCCCTCGGCAATGAATTAATCAACTACAGTGGGGAGAACAAGTATTTGATACACTGCCGATTTTGCAGGTTTTCCTACTTACAAAGCATGTAGAGGTCTGTAATTTTTATCATAGGTACACATCAACTGTGATAGACGGAATCTAAAACAAAAATCCAGAAAATCACATTGTATGATTTTTAAGTAATTAATTTGCATTTTATTGCATGACATAAGTATTTGATCACCTACCAACCAGTAAGAATTCCGGCTCTCACAGACCTGTTAGTTTTTCTTTAAGAAGCCCTCCTGTTCTTCACTCATTACCTGTATTAACTGCACCTGTTTGAACTCGTTACCTGTATAAAAGACACCTGTCCACACACTCAATCAAACAGACTCCAACCTCTCCACAATGGCCAAGACCAGAGAGCTGTGTAAGGACATCAGGGATAAAATGGTAGACCTGCACAAGGCTGGGATGGGCTACAGGACAATAGGCAAGCAGCTTGGTGAGAAGGCAACAACTGTTGGCGCAATTATTAGAAAATGGAAGAAGTTCAAGATGACGGTCAATCACCCTCGGTCTGGGGCTCCATGCAAGATCTCACCTCGTGGGCCATCAATGATCATGAGGAAGGTGTGGGATCAGCCCAGAACTACACGGCAGGACCTGGTCAATGACCTGAAGAGATCTGGGACCACAGTCTCAAAGAAAACCATTAATAACACACTACGCCGTCATGGATTAAAATCCTGCAGCGCACGCAAGGTCCCCCTGCTCAAGCCAGCGCATGTCCAGGCTGAAGTTTGCCAATGACCATCTGGATGATCCAGAGGAGGAATGGGAGAAGGTCATGTGGTCTGATGAGACAAAAATATAGCTTTTTGGTCTAAATTCCACTCGCCATGTTTGGAGGAAGAAGAAGGATGAGTACAACCCCAAGAACACCATCCCAACCGTGAAGCATGAAGGTGGAAACATCATTCTTTGGGGATGCTTTTCTGCAAAGGGGACAGGACGACTGCACCGTATTGAGGGGAGGATGGATGGGGCCATGTATCGCGAGATCTTGGCCAACAACCTCCTTCCCTCAGTAAGAGCATTGAAGATGGGTTGTGGCTGGGTCTTCCACACAGCCAGGGCAACTAAGGAGTGGCTCCGTAAGAAGCATCTCAAGGTCCTGGAGTGGCCTAGCCAGTCTCCAGACCTGAACCCAATAGAAAATCTTTGGAGGGAGCTGAAAGTCCGTATTGCCCAGCGACAGCCCCGAAACCTGAAGGATCCGGAGAAGGTCTGTATGGAGGAGTGGGCCAAAATCCCTGCTGCAGTGTGTGCAAACCTGGTCAAGACCTACAGGAAACATATGATCTCTGTAATTGCAAACAAAGGTTTCTGTACCAAATATTAAGTTCTGCTTTTCTGATGTATCAAATACTTATGTCATGCAATAAAATGCAAATTAATTACTTAAAAATCATACAATGTGATTTTCTGGATTTTTGTTTTAGATTCCGTCTCTCACAGTTGAAGTGTACCTATGATAAAAATTACAGACCTCTACATGCTTTGTAAGTAGGAAAACCTGCAAAATCGGCAGTGTATCAAATACTTGTTCTCCCCACTGTTTATATCTTTCTTTTTTAGGTGCTGGGCAATGCCGTATTCCTCATCCGCATCCCTACCATGGCATTGGATGACTTTGCCAATGGTGCCGCCCAATCAGGCGTCCTGACGCTGAACGAAACCAACGACATCTTCCTGTGGTATACCGCGGCCAAGAAACCGGACCTCCAGTTCGCCAGCCAACCCCGGAAGGGCCTGTCTCCCCAGCAATGCCACCGTTTCCAGTCCTGCGCCTACCGGAGCAACCAGTGGCGCTACCGGGGACGCTGCGACAGCATCCAGTTCGCCGTGGACAAACGGGTCTTCATCGCCGGGTTCGGCCTCTACGGCTCCAGCTGCGGATCGGCGGAGTACTCGGCTAAGATCGAGCTCAAGCGCCAGGGCCTTGTCCTCGGACAGAACCTGAGTAAATACTTGTCTGACGGTTCTAGCAACACGTTCCCTGTGTGGTTTGAGTATCCCGTTCAGATAGAACCGGATACGTTCTACACGGTCAGCGTGGTGCTGGATGGGAAAGAGTTGAGTTACTTTGGACAGGAAGGCATGACCGAGGTGCAGTGTGGGAAGGTGACGTTTCAGTTCCAGTGTTCATCAGAGAGTACCAACGGGACCGGAGTCCAAGGGGGACAGATACCTGAACTCATCTTCTACACATAAAGAAACCTAATGCCTAATGTGTACCTTCTGTGACCATCCACATGTCTGGTTCCGCGTCCACTCACTTCCTTGGAAAAGAATGTGAAGACGGGAGCAAACGTTCAAAATTGCGACGTTTTGTTTGAGTGGCCTTAGCGGAAGGCGTGGAAGAGGAAGGTATGAATTAGGCTTAATGGAATGGACCATACCATAACTGAGTTTGGTCCCCCAAGGAGATGTGCTTGTTTTTATGGGACCATTCTAGTTGCCCTTTCCAGCAGTCAAATGACCTAGTAGCCTCATGGAATGTTATTCATATTTTTCATAATTTCATAATTAATAAACATTATTTTTTTAAACCTGATGGAAATTCGGTGTTTCTATGTTAAACCGTTTTGTTATTATTTCCGTCTTCTGTGATCTGTATAAAGTGTAATATTGTGATGCAAATTCAAAATGTAATACATTTCAACTCTATATCTGACATGATACAGGTGTCTTCTTTTTTTAAGCCCATAACCGTGTGTGAGGTGTATACTTTGTAGATGTGTTTAGTACTACCAAGAAACACTTTGTGTGACCCTGTTTTAGCCCACTGCACTAACATGTTTTAAGGACTATGGTTGGATGGTCAAAATGTGTCCATTGTGTCTGCTGACTGAGAATGGATTTAGTTTCTAGGTGGTACTTTATTTGCAAGTGCTGGAAGTCTTTTTGACAGTGGTCCAATTACTGACTTGGACGGATATTTTCTTTGTACATTGTCTCAATATTTTTTGAATTTATCTCTTTCTTTATGTGCGAAACAACAGACATCTAATAAACAACAGATATCTAATAAACAGCAGATATCTAATAAACAGCAGATATCTAATAAACAACAGATATCTAATAAACAGCAGATATCTAATAAACAGCAGATATCTAATAAACAACAGATATCTAATAAACAGCAGATATCTAATAAACAGCAGATATCTAATAAACAACAGATATCTAATAAACAACAGATATCTAATAAACAACAGATATCTAATAAACAACATATATCTAATAAACAACATATATCTAATAAACAGCAGATATCTAATAAACAACATATATCTAATAAACAGCAGATATCTAATAAACAACAGATATCTAATAAACAACAGATATCTAATAAACAACAGATATCTAATAAACAACATATATCTAATAAACAACAGATATCTAATAAACAACAGATATCTAATAAACAACAGATATCTAATAAACAACAGATATCTAATAAACAACATATATCTAATAAACAACAGATATCTAATAAACAACATATATCTAATAAACAACAGATATCTAATAAACAACAGATATCTAATAAACAGCAGATATCTAATAAACAACAGATATCTAATAAACAACAGATATCTAATAAACAACAGATATCTAATAAACAGCAGATATCTAATAAACAGCAGATATCTAATAAACAACATATATCTAATAAACAACAGATATCTAATAAACAACAGATATCTAATAAACAGCAGATATCTAATAAACAACAGATATCTAATAAACAGCAGATATCTAATAAACAACAGATATCTAATAAACAACATATATCTAATAAACAACAGATATCTAATAAACAACAGATATCTAATAAACAACATATATCTAATAAACAACAGATATCTAATAAACAGCAGATATCTAATAAACAACAGATATCTAATAAACAACAGATATCTAATAAACAACAGATATCTAATAAACAGCAGATATCTAATAAACAACAGATATCTAATAAACAGCAGATATCGAATTAACAACAGATATCTAATAAACAACAGATATCTAATAAACAACAGATATCTAATAAACAACAGATATCTAATAAACAACAGATATCTAATAAACAACAGATATCTAATAAACAACATATATCTAATAAACAACAGATATCTAATAAACAACAGATATCTAATAAACAGCAGATATCTAATAAACAACAGATATCTAATAAACAGCATATATCTAATAAACAACATATATCTAATAAACAACAGATATCTAATAAACAACAGATATCTAATAAACAACAGATATCTAATAAACAGCAGATATCTAATAAACAACAGATATCTAATAAACAACAGATATCTAATAAACAGCAGATATCTAATAAACAAAACAGATATCTAAACAACAGATATCTAATAAACAACAGATATCTAATAAACAACAGATATCTAATAAACAGCAGATATCTAATAAACAACAGATATCTAATAAACAACAGATATCTAATAAACAACAGATATCTAATAAACAACAGATATCTAATAAACAACAGATATCTAATAAACAACAGATATCTAATTAACAACAGATATCTAATAAACAGCAGATATCTAATAAACAACAGATATCTAATAAACAGCAGATATCTAATAAACAACAGATATCTAATAAACAACAGATATCTAATAAACAACAGATATCTAATAAACAACATATATCTAATAAACAACATATATCTAATAAACAGCATATATCTAATAAACAGCAGATATCTAATAAACAACAGATATCTAATAAACAACAGATATCTAATAAACAGCAGATATCTAATAAACAACAGATATCTAATAAACAACAGATATCTAATAAACAACAGATATCTAATAAACAACAGATATCTAATAAACAACAGATATCTAATAAACAACATATATCTAATAAACAGCAGATATCTAATTAACAACAGATATCTAATAAACAACAGATATCTAATAAACAACAGATATCTAATAAACAACAGATATCTAATAAACAACAGATATCTAATAAACAGATATCTAATAAACAGCAGATATCAAATAAACAACAGATATCTAATAAACAACAGATATCTAATAAACAACAGATATCTAATAAACAACAGATATCTAATAAACAGCAGATATCTAATAAACAACATATATCTAATAAACAGCAGATATCTAATAAACAACAGATATCTAATAAACAACATATATCTAATAAACAACATATATCTAATAAACAACAGATATCTAATAAACAACAGATATCTAATAAACAGCAGATATCTAATAAACAACAGATATCTAATAAACAACATATATCTAATAAACAACAGATATCTAATAAACAACAGATATCTAATAAAAACAACAGATATCTAATAAACAGCAGATATCTAATAAACAACATATATCTAATAAACAGCGGTAATCTAATAAACAACAGATATCTAATAAACAACAGATATCTAATAAACAGCAGATATCTAATAAACAACATATATCTAATAAACAGCAGATATCTAATAAACAACATATATCTAATAAACAACAGATATCTAATAAACAGCAGATATCTAATAAACAACATATATCTAATAAACAACAGATATCTAATAAACAACAGATATCTAATAAACAACAGATATCTAATAAACAACAGATATCTAATAAACAACAGATATCTAATAAACAACAGATATCTAATAAACAACATATATCTAATAAACAACATATATCTAATAAACAACAGATATCTAATAAACAACAGATATCTAATAAACAGCAGATATCTAATAAACAACAGATATCTAATAAACAACAGATATCTAATAAACAACAGATATCTAATAAACAACATATATCTAATAAACAACAGATATCTAATAAACAACATATATCTAATAAACAGCAGATATCTAATAAACAACATATATCTAATAAACAACAGATATCTAATAAACAACATATATCTAATAAACAACATATATCTAATAAACAACAGATATCTAATAAACAACATATATCTAATAAACAACAGATATCTAATAAACAACATATATCTAATAAACAGCAGATATCTAATAAACAACATATATCTAATAAACAACATATATCTAATAAACAACATATATATAATAAACAACATATATCTAATAAACAAACAGATATCTAATAAACAGCAGATATATAATAAACAACATATATCTAATAAACAGCAGATATCTAATAAACAACATATATCTAATAAACAACATATATCTAATAAACAACATATATCTAATAAACAACATATATCTAATAAACAACAGATATCTAATAAACAACAGATATCTAATAAACAGCAGATATCTAATTAACAACAGATATCTAATAAACAACAGATATCTAATAAACAACAGATATCTAATAAACAACAGATATCTAATAAACAACAGATATCTAATAAACAACATATATCTAATAAACAACATATATCTAATAAACAACAGATATCTAATAAACAACAGATATCTAATAAACAGCAGATATCTAATAAACAACAGATATCTAATAAACAACATATATCTAATAAAACAACAGATATCTAATAAACAATAGATATCTAATAAACAACAGATATCTAATAAACAGCAGATATCTAATAAACAACATATATCTAATAAACAGCGGTAATCTAATAAACAACAGATATCTAATAAACAACAGATATCTAATAAACAGCAGATATCTAATAAACAACATATATCTAATAAACAGCAGATATCTAATAAACAACATATATCTAATAAACAACAGATATCTAATAAACAGCAGATATCTAATAAACAACATATATCTAATAAACAACAGATATCTAATAAACAACAGATATCTAATAAACAACAGATATCTAATAAACAACAGATATCTAATAAACAACAGATATCTAATAAACAACAGATATCTAATAAACAACATATATCTAATAAACAACATATATCTAATAAACAACATATATCTAATAAACAAACAGATATCTAATAAACAACAGATATCTAATAAACAGCAGATATCTAACAAACAACAGATATCTAATAAACAACAGATATCTAATAAACAACAGATATCTAATAAACAACATATATCTAATAAACAACAGATATCTAATAAACAACAT
Source organism: Coregonus suidteri (assembly GCA_036851935.1). NCBI lineage: Eukaryota > Metazoa > Chordata > Actinopteri > Salmoniformes > Salmonidae > Coregonus > Coregonus suidteri. The sequence goes on from CM072243.1 coordinate 1,592,425, forward strand.
ATATCTAATAAACAGCAGATATCTAATAAACAACATATATCTAATAAACAACAGATATCTAATAAACAACATATATCTAATAAACAACATATATCTAATAAACAACAGATATCTAATAAACAACATATATCTAATAAACAACAGATATCTAATAAACAACATATATCTAATAAACAGCAGATATCTAATAAACAACATATATCTAATAAACAACATATATCTAATAAACAACATATATCTAATAAACAACATATATCTAATTAACAACAGATATCTAATAAACAGCAGATATCTAATAAACAACATATATCTAATAAACAGCAGATATCTAATAAACAACATATATCTAATAAACAACATATATCTAATAAACAACATATATCTAATAAACAACATATATCTAATAAACAACAGATATCTAATAAACAACAGATATCTAATAAACAGCAGATATCTAATTAACAACAGATATCTAATAAACAACAGATATCTAATAAACAACAGATATCTAATAAACAACAGATATCTAATAAACAACAGATATCTAATAAACAACAGATATCTAATAAACAACAGATATCTAATTAACAACAGATATCTAATAAACAGCAGATATCTAATAAACAACAGATATCTAATAAACAGCAGATATCTAATAAACAACAGATATCTAATAAACAACAGATATCTAATAAACAACAGATATCTAATAAACAACATATATCTAATAAACAACATATATCTAATAAACAGCATATATCTAATAAACAGCAGATATCTAATAAACAACAGATATCTAATAAACAACAGATATCTAATAAACAGCAGATATCTAATAAACAACAGATATCTAATAAACAACAGATATCTAATAAACAACAGATATCTAATAAAAACAACAGATATCTAATAAACAACAGATATCTAATAAACAACATATATCTAATAAACAGCAGATATCTAATTAACAACAGATATCTAATAAACAACAGATATCTAATAAACAACAGATATCTAATAAACAACAGATATCTAATAAACAACAGATATCTAATAAACAGATATCTAATAAACAGCAGATATCAAATAAACAACAGATATATAATAAACAACAGATATCTAATAAACAACAGATATCTAATAAACAACAGATATCTAATAAACAGCAGATATCTAATAAACAACATATATCTAATAAACAGCAGATATCTAATAAACAACAGATATCTAATAAACAACATATATCTAATAAACAACATATATTTAATAAAACAACAGATATCTAATAAACAACAGATATCTAATAAACAGCAGATATCTAATAAACAACAGATATCTAATAAACAACATATATCTAATAAACAACAGATATCTAATAAACAACAGATATCTAATAAACAACAGATATCTAATAAACAGCAGATATCTAATAAACAACATATATCTAATAAACAGCGGTAATCTAATAAACAACAGATATCTAATAAACAACAGATATCTAATAAACAGCAGATATCTAATAAACAACATATATCTAATAAACAGCAGATATCTAATAAACAACATATATCTAATAAACAACAGATATCTAATAAACAGCAGATATCTAATAAACAACATATATCTAATAAACAACAGATATCTAATAAACAACAGATATCTAATAAACAACAGATATCTAATAAACAACAGATATCTAATAAACAACATATATCTAATAAACAACATATATCTAATAAACAACATATATCTAATAAACAACAGATATCTAATAAACAACAGATATCTAATAAACAACAGATATCTAATAAACAACAGATATCTAATAAACAACAGATATCTAATAAACAACATATATCTAATAAACAACATATATCTAATAAACAACAGATATCTAATAAACAACAGATATCTAATAAACAACAGATATCTAATAAACAACAGATATCTAATAAACAACATATATCTAATAAACAACATATATCTAATAAACAACATATATCTAATAAACAACAGATATCTAATAAACAACAGATATCTAATAAACAGCAGATATCTAATAAACAACAGATATCTAATAAACAACAGATATCTAATAAACAACAGATATCTAATAAACAACATATATCTAATAAACAACAGATATCTAATAAACAACATATATCTAATAAACAGCAGATATCTAATAAACAACATATATCTAATAAACAACATATATCTAAAATAAACAACAGATATCTAATAAACAACATATATCTAATAAACAACAGATATCTAATAAACAACATATATCTAATAAACAACAGATATCTAATAAACAACATATATCTAATAAACAGCAGATATCTAATAAACAACATATATCTAATAAACAACATATATCTAATAAACAACATATATCTAATAAACAACAGATATCTAATAAACAACAGATATCTAATAAACAGCAGATATATAATAAACAACATATATCTAATAAACAGCATATATCTAATAAACAACATATATCTAATAAACAACATATATCTAATAAACAACATATATCTAATAAACAACATATATCTAATAAACAACAGATATCTAATAAACAACAGATATCTAATAAACAACATATATCTAATAAACAACAGATATCTAATAAACAACATATATCTAATAAACAGCAGATATCTAATAAACAGCAGATATCTAATAAACAACAGATATCTAATAAACAACAGATATCTAATAAACAACATATATCTAATAAACAACAGATATCTAATAAACAGCAGATATCTAATAAACAACATATATCTAATAAACAACATATATCTAATTAACAACAGATATCTAATAAACAACAGATTTCTAATAAACAACAGATGTCTAATTTGGGAAATCGACAACGCGTGATTGAGGATTCTGTTTTGGTGTTGTTATACAGTCCCAACTTTGTGCAATGAGTTCTTCATCTAAAAAAGAGACCCTAACCTCTCAACAGGACTCAACAAGAGCCATGTCACCCTTAATGAACTAAAGAGGACCTTTCTACTGTATGCATTGGATTAAATATCATGTCATATTGTTCTAGAATCATATCATATTATTATTATGTCATATAATTCTAGAATCATGTAATATTGTTATAGAATCATATCATATCATTATAGAATCATGTCATATTATTATAGAATCATGTCATATTATTATAGAATCATGTCATATTATTATAGAATCATGTCATATTATTATAGAATCATGTCATATTATTATAGAATCATGTCATATTATTATAGAATCATGTCATATTATTAAAGAATCATGTCATATTATTATCATGTCATATTATTATAGAATCATGCCATATTATTATCATGTCATATTATTATAGAATCATGTCATATTATTATAGAATAATGTCATATTGTTATAGAATCATGTCATATTATTATAGAATCATGCCATATTATTATCATGTCATATTATTATAGAATCATGTCATATTATTATCATGTCATATTATTATAGAATCATGTCATATTATTATCATGTCATATTATTATAGAATCATGTCATATTATTATAGAATAATGTCATATTATTATAGAATCATATCATATTATTATAGAATCATGTCATATTATTATAGAATCATGTCATATTATTATAGAATCATGTTATATTATTATAGAATCATGTCATATTATTATAGAACCATGTCATATTATTATAGAATCATGTCATATTATTATAGAATCATGTCATATTATTATAGAATCATGTCATATTATTATAGAATCATGTCATATTGTTATCATGTCATATTATTATAGAATCATGCCATATTATTATCATGTCATATTATTATAGAATCATGTCATATTATTATAGAATCATGTCATATTATTATAGAATCATGTCATATTATTATAGAATCATGCCATATTATTATCATGTCATATTATTATAGAATCATGTCATATTATTATCATGTCATATTATTATAGAATCATGTCATATTATTATAGAATCATGTCATATTATTATAGAATCATGTCATATTATTATCATGTCATATTATTATAGAACCATGTCATATTATTA
>CM072243.1:1601510-1757443 GCA_036851935.1 Coregonus suidteri
ATTTAATTGTGAACAGCTGTTACAGAAGTAGAATGACAAAAACATCTCCAGCCGTTGAAATGTCATGAGCAGCACTGACAGTATTAATAATGTTCCCCTGAATAGAGCTCAGTAGTATTACCAGTAGATACAGCATCATACTCAGTGGTATTACCAGTAGATACAGCATCATACTCAGTAGTATTACCAGTAGATACAGCATCATACTCAGTACTATTACCAGTAGATACAGCATCATACTCAGTAGTATTACCAGTAGATACAGCATCATATTCAGTAGTATTACCAGTAGATACAGCATCATACTCAGTAGTATTACCAGTAGATACAGCATCATACTCAGTGGTATTACTAGTAGATACAGCATCATACTCAGTAGTATTACCAGTAGATACAGCATCATACTCAGTAGTATTACCAGTAGATACAGCATCATATTCAGTAGTATTACTAGTAGATACAGCATCATACTCAGTAGTATTACCAGTAGATACAGCATCATACTCAGTGGTATTACCAGTAGATACAGCATCATACTCAGTGGTATTACTAGTAGATACAGCATCATACTCAGTGGTATTACCAGTAGATACAGCATCATACTCAGTACTATTACCAGTAGATACAGCATCATATTCAGTAGTATTACTAGTAGATACAGCATCATACTCAGTAGTATTACCAGTAGATACAGCATCATACTCAGTGGTATTACCAGTAGATACAGCATCATATTCAGTGGTATTACCAGTAGATACAGCATCATACTCAGTGGTATTACCAGTAGATACAGCATCATACTTAGTGGTATTACCAGTATATACAGCATCATACTCAGTAGTATTACCAGTAGATACAGCATCATACTCAGTGGTATTACCAGTAGATACAGCATCATATCAGTAGTATTACTAGTAGATACAGCATCATACTCAGTAGTATTACCAGTAGATACAGCATCATACTCAGTGGTCCAGTAGACAGCATCATACTCAGTAGTATTACCAGTAGATACAGCATCATACTCAGTGGTATTACCAGTAGATACAGCATCATACTCAGTAGTATTACCAGTAGATACAGCATCATACTCAGTGGTATTACCAGTAGATACAGCATCATACTCAGTAGTATTACTAGTAGATACAGCATCATACTCAGTAGTATTACCAGTAGATACAGCATCATATTCAGTAGTATTACTAGTAGATACAGCATCATACTCCGTAGTATTACTAGTAGATACAGCATCATACTCAGTGGTATTACCAGTAGATACAGCATTATACTCAGTAGTATTACCAGTAGATACAGCATCATACTCAGTAGTATTACAAGTAGATACAGCATCATACTTAGTGGTATTTCCAGTAGATACAGCATCATACTCAATATTATTATCAAAAGTAGTACACTACATAAGGAATTTAGTGCCATTTGGGACACAAACACAGTTTAGTGTGAGAGACACTTCTTCAAATACACTTCTCCTGAACCACCACGTAGACAGCAGCAGACTGAACCACCACGTAGACAGCAGCAGACTTACTAGTAGCAGCAGACTGAACCACACGTAGACAGCAGCAGACTGAACCACCATGTAGACAGCAGCAGACTGAACCACCATGTAGACAGACAGCAGCAGACTGAACCACCATGTAGACAGCAGCAGACTGAACCACCATGTAGACAGCAGCAGACTGAACCACCACGTAGACAGCAGCAGACTGAACCACCATGTAGACAGACAGCAGACTGAACACCATGTAGACAGCAGCAGACTGATCCACCATACCAGCAGCAGACTGAACCACCATGTAGACAGCAGCAGACTGACCACCATGTAGACAGCAGCAGACTGAACCACCATGTAGACAGCAGCATGAACCACCATGTAGACAGCAGCAGAGACTGAACCACCATGTAGACAGCAGCAGACTGATTACAGCAGTAGACTGAACCACCATGTAGACAGCAGCATACTGAACCACCATGTAGACAGCATTACCAGTAGATACAGTAGACAGCAGCAGACTGAACCATACAGCAGTGACTGAACCACCATAGACAGCAGCAGACTGAACCACCATGTAGACAGCAGCAGACTGAACCACCATGTAGACAGCAGCAGACTAACCACATAGACAGACAGCAGCAGACTGAACCACCATGTAGTGGACAGCAGACTGAACCACCACGTACCAACCACCATGTAGACAGCAGCAGACTGAACACCATGTAGACAGCAGCAGACTGTAACCACCACGTAGACAGCAGCAGACTGAACCACCACGTAGACAGACAGCAGCAGACTGAACCACCATGTAGACAGACAGCAGCAGACTGAACCACCATGTAGACAGACAGCAGCAGACTGAACCACCATGTAGACAGCAGCAGACTACCACCACGTAGACAGCAGCAGACTGAACCACCATGTAGACAGCAGCAGACTGAACCACCATGTAGACAGCAGCAGACTGAACCACCATGTAGACAGCATCAGACTGAACCACCATGTAGACAGCAGCAGACTGAACCACCATGTAGACAGCAGCAGACTGAACATATGTAGACAGCAGCAGAGACTGAACCACCCATGTAGACAGCAGCAGACTGAACCACCAGTAGACAGACAGCAGCAGACTGAACCACCATGTAGACAGCAGCAGACTGAACCACCATGTAGACAGCAGCAGACTGAACCACCATGTAGACAGCAGCAGACTCAGTAGTATTAGACAGCAGCAGTAGACCACCATGTAGACAGCAGCAGACTGAACATGTAGACAGCAGCAGACTGAACCACCATGTAGACAGCAGCAGACTGAACCACCACGTAGACAGCAGCAGCAGATGAACCACCATGTAGACAGACAGCAGACTGATCCACCAGTAGACAGCAGCAGACTGAACCACCAGTAGACAGCAGCAGACTGAACCACCATGTAGACAGCAGCAGACTGAGTAGACAGCAGCAGACTGAACCACCATGTAGACAGCAGCAGACTGAACCACCATGTAGACAGCAGCAGACTGAACCACCACGTTACCAGTAGAGCAGACTGAACCACCACGTAGACAGACAGCAGCAGACTGAACCACCATAGACAGACAGCAGCAGACTGAACCACCAGTAGACAGCAGCAGACTGAACCACCATTACAGCAGCAGACTGAACCACCATGTAGATACAGCATCATGATCTCCAGTAGACAGCAGCAGACTAACAGCATCAGACAGACAGCAGCAGACTGAACCACCATGTAGACAGCAGCAGACTGACTCACCATGTAGACAGCAGCAGCACCACCAGTGACAGTGAACCACCATGTACAGACAGTAGACTGAACCACCATGTAGACAGACAGCATGACCACCACGTCAGTAGACTATTACAGCAGCAGAGAACCACCATGTAGACAGCAGCAGACTGAACACCACAGCAGCAGTGAACCACCATGTAGACAGCAGCAGACTGAACCACCATGTAGACAGCAGCAGACTGAACCACCATGTAGACAGCAGCATGAACCACCATGTAGACAGACAGACTGAACCCACCATGTAGACCAGTAGACAGCAGCAGACTGAACATACAGCAGACTGAACCACCATGTAGACAGCAGCAGACTGAACCACCATGTAGATGAACCACCATGTAGACAGCATGAACAGCATGTAGACAGCAGCAGACTGAACCACCATGTAGACAGCAGCAGACTGAACCACCATGTAGACAGACAGCAGCAGACTGAACCACCATGTAGACAGCAGCAGACTGAACCACCACGTAGACAGCAGCAGACTGAAGCACCATGTACTCCACCATGTAGACAGCAGCAGACTGAACCACCATGTAGACAGACAGCAGACTGAACCACCATGTAGACAGCAGCAGACTGAACCACCATGTAGACAGCAGCAGACTGAACCACCATGTAGACAGCAGCAGACTGAACCACCATGTAGACAGCAGCAGACTAACCACCAGTAGACACAGCAGACTGAACCACCATGTAGACAGACAGCAGACTAACCACCATTAGACAGACAGCAGCAGACTGAACCACCATGTAGACAGCAGCAGACTGAACCACCACGTAGACAGCAGCAGACTGAACCACCATGTAGACAGCAGCAGACTGAACCACCATGTAGACAGCAGCAGACTGAACCACCATGTAGACAGCAGCAGACTGAACCACCATGTAGACAGACAGCAGACTGAACCACCATGTAGACAGACAGCAGCAGACTGAACACCACGTAGACAGCAGCAGACTGAACAGTAGACAGCAGCAGACTGAACCACCATGTAGACAGCAGCAGACTGAACCACCATGTAGACAGCAGCAGACTGAACCACCACTAGACAGCAGCAGACTGAAGCACCATGTAGACCAGACAGCAGCAGACTGACCACCATGTAGACAGCAGCAGACTGAACCACCATGTAGACAGCAGCAGACTGAACCACCATGTAGACAGACAGCAGCAGACTGAACCACCATGTAGACAGCAGCAGACTGAACCACCATGTAGACAGCAGCAGACTGAACCACCATGTAGACAGACAGCAGCAGACTGAACCACCATGTAGACAGCAGCAGACTGAACCACCATGTAGACAGCAGCAGACTGAACCACCATGTAGACAGCAGCAGACTGAACCACCATGTAGACAGCAGCAGACTGAACCACCATGTAGACAGCAAACCACCATGTAGACAGCAGGAGACTGAACCACCACGTAGACAGCAGCAGACTGAACCACCACGTAGACAGCAGCAGACTGAACACATGTAGACAGCAGCAGACTGAACCACCATGTAGACAGCAGCAGACTGAACCACCATGAGACAGCAGCAGACTGATCCACCATGTAGACAGCAGCAGACTGAACACCATGTAGACAGCAGCAGACTGAACCGCCATGTAGACAGCAGCAGACTGAACCACCATGTAGACAGACAGCAGCAGACTGTAGACAGCAGCAGCAGACTGAACCACCATGTAGACAGCAGCAGACTGAACCACCATGTAGACAGCAGCAGACTGAACCACCATGTAGACAGCAGCAGAGAACCACCATGTAGACAGCAGCAGACTGAACCACCATGTAGACAGACAGCAGACTGAACCATGTAGACAGACAGCAGCAGACTGAACCACCATGTAGACAGCAGCAGACTGAACCACCACGTAGACAGCAGCAGACTGAACACCATGTAGACAGCAGCAGACTGAACCACCATGTAGACAGCAGCAGTGAACCACCATGTAGACAGCAGCAGACTGACTGTAGACAGCAGCAGACTGAACCACCATGTAGACAGACAGCAGACTGAACCACCATGTAGACAGCAGCAGACTGAACCACCATGTAGACAGCAGCAGACTGAACCACCACGTAGACAGCCAGACTGAACCACCATGTAGACAGCAGCAGACTGAACCACCATGTAGACAGACAGCAGCAGACTGTACCACCACGTAGACACAGCAGACTGAACCACCATGTAGACAGACAGCAGCAGCAGACTGAACCACCATGTAGACAGACAGCAGCAGAACCACCATGTAGAACAGACAACCACGTAGACAGCAGCAGACTGAACCACCATGTAGACAGACAGCAGACTGAACCACCATGTAGACAGACAGCAGACACCATGTAGACAGACAGCAGCAGACTGAACCACCATGTAGACAGACAGCAGCAGACTGAACCACCATGACAGACCAGCAGACTGAAGACCATGTAGACAGCAGCAGACTGAACCACCATGTAGACAGCAGCAGACTGAACCACCACGTAGACAGCAGCAGAAACCACCATGTAGACAGAGCAGACAACCACCATGTAGACAGCAGCAGACTGTACCACCACGTAGACAGCAGCAGACTGAACCACCATGTAGACAGACAGCAGCAGACTGAACAGCACCATGTAGACTGACACCACGTAGACACAGCAGCTGAACCACCATGTAGACAGCAGCAGACTGAACCACCATGTAGACAGACAGCAGCAGACTGAACCACCATGTAGACAGCAGCAGACTGAACCACCATGTAGACAGACAGCAGCAGCAACCACCATGTAGACAGCAGCAGACTGAACCACCATGTAGACAGACAGCAGCAGACTGAACCACCACGTAGTCAGACAGCAGCAGACTGAACCACCATGTAGACAGACAGCAGCAGACTGAACCACCATGTAGACAGCAGCAGACTGAACCACCATGTAGACAGCAGCAGACTGAACCACCATGTAGACAGCAGCAGACTGAACCACCATGTAGACAGCAGCAGACTGAACCACCATGTAGACAGACAGCAGCAGACTGAACCACCATGTAGACAGCAGCAGACTGAACCACCATGTAGACAGCAGCAGACTGAACCACCACGTAGACAGACAGCAGCAGACTGAACCACCATGTAGACAGCAGCAGACTGAACCACCATGTAGACAGCAGCAGACTGAACCACCATGTAGACAGACAGCAGACTGAACCACCACGTAGACAGCAGCAGACTGAACCACCATGTAGACAGACAGCAGCAGACTGAACCACCACGTAGACAGCAGCAGACTGAACCACCATGTAGACAGCAGCAGACTGAACCACCATGTAGACAGCAGCAGACTGAACCACCATGTAGACAGCAGCAGACTGAACCACCATGTAGACAGCAGCAGACTGAACCACCATGTAGACAGCAGCAGACTGAACCACCATGTAGACAGACACAGCAGACTGAACCACCATGCAGCAGCAGACTGAACCACCATGTAGACAGCAGCAGACTGAACCACCATGTAGACAGCAGCACAACCACCATGTAGACAGCAGCAGACTGAACCACCATGTAGACAGACAGCAGCAGACTGAACCACCATGTAGACAGCAGCAGACTGAACCACCATGTAGACAGCAGCAGACTGAACCACCATGTAGACAGACAGCAGCAGACTGAACCACCATGTAGACAGACAGCAGACTGAACCACCATGTAGACAGCAGCAGACTGAACCACCACGTAGACAGACAGCAGACTGAACCACCATGTAGACAGACAGCAGCAGACTGAACCACCATGTAGACAGCAGCAGACTGAACAACCACGTAGACAGCAGCAGACTGAACCACCATGTAGACAGCAGCAGACTGAACCACCATGTAGACAGGACAGCAGCAGACTGAACCACCATGTAGACAGACAGCAGCAGACTGAACCACCATGTAGACAGCAGCAGACTGAACCACCATGTAGACAGACAGCAGCAGACTGAACCACCATGTAGACAGCAGCAGACTGAACCACCATGTAGACAGCAGCAGACTGAGACAGCAGCATGTAGACAGACAGCAGCAGACTGAACCACCATGTAGACAGCAGCAGACTGAACCACCATGTAGACAGCAGCAGCAGACTGAACCACCATGTAGACAGCAGCAGACTGAACCACCATGTAGACAGCAGCAGACTGAACCACCATGTAGACAGCAGCAGACTGAACCACCATGTAGACAGACAGCAGCAGACTGAACCACCATGTAGACAGCAGCAGACTGAACCACCATGTAGACAGCAGCAGACTGAACCACCATGTAGACAGCAGCAGACTGAACCACCATGTAGACAGCAGCAGACTGTACCCACCATGTAGACAGCAGCAGACTGTACACCCACGTAGACAGCAGCAGACTGAACCACCATGTAGACAGACAGCAGCAGACTGAACCACCATGTAGACAGCAGCAGACTGAACCACCATGTAGACAGCAGCAGACTGAACCACCATGTAGACAGCAGCAGACTGAACCACCACAGCAGACTGTACCACGTAGACAGCAGCAGACTGAACCACCATGTAGACAGCAGCAGACCACCAGTAGACAGCAGCAGACTGTACCACCACGTAGACAGCAGCAGACTGAACCACCATGTAGACAGACAGCAGCAGACTGAACCACCATGTAGACAGACAGCAGCAGACTGAACCACCATGTAGACAGCAGCAGACTGAACCACCATGTAGACAGCAGCAGACTGAACCACCATGTAGACAGCAGCAGACTGAACCACCATGTAGACAGCAGCAGACTGAACCCACCATGTAGACAGCAGCAGACTGAACCACCATGTAGACAGACAGCAGCAGACTGAACCACCATGTAGACAGCAGCAGACTGAACCCACCATGTAGACAGCAGCAGACTGAACCACCATGTAGACAGCAGGAGACTGAACATGTAGACAGCAGCAGACTGAACCACCATGTAGACAGCAGCAGACTGAACCACCATGTAGACAGCAGCAGACTGAACCACCATGTAGACAGCAGCAGACTGAACCACCATGTAGACAGCAGCAGACTGAACCACCATGTAGACAGTAGCAGACTGAACACCATGTAGACAGACAGCAGACTGAACCACCACGTAGACAGCAGCAGACAACCACCACGTAGACTGAACCACCATGTAGACAGCAGCAGACTGAACCACCATGTAGACAGCAGCAGACTGAACCACCATGTAGACAGCAGCAGACTGAACCACCATGTAGACAGACAGCAGCAGACTGAATTGCTCTATTGCCTGAGTAGAAGTCATACATAAAGGACATAAACGTTGTTTTTACTGATTAAAAGTGATGTGTGTGTTTCTGTATTGGGTTAGAAAGCTAAATGATTAAAGAATGGGCCAACAAAGGCAATCTCTCCTCAGCTCTCGCTCACAGATTCTGGCAGTAATCTTGTGAGCATTACTAGTTGCCTTGGGCTGGATGGCTTGACTCTGTTCTCCATCTCTCCCCACAGCTAGAAGGCCCTGCAGTTCAACAATAGAAATTACACTTCACTCAGCTGGCAAAAGGACTATCAAGAAGAGAAGAAACTCCTGGAACAGGAAGGAGAATAAGAAGAGAGATATTCAAGGTGCATAAAGACGTTGGAATTCAGATATGCCGTCATTATTTTAGCACTATCTACAGAGTTTTGAAACTCTGACATGGTTCAATGCATCAATAAATCAGCACAATCTACTTTTTCGGTTTTTCAAATTGGCAGTGTCTTGGAGCAAAAAATTGGGATCATGTATACTGTGCTAATGATGACACAAAACAAGAATATCGAGGAGCAATGTGTAATACAGCAAACTTAGCCGAGAAGGCATTTGTGGTTTCATTACACATCAACCGTTGTTACTGTTGCGAATACCATCAAGGCCCTGATTGGTGAACCACTTGATCCAGTCACAGCTCTTTATCTTTTGGTTATGCTAGGGACACCCTCACACATAGTGCTTTTAACACAGTGTTTTCAACTTATATATTTCACACACTTTGGACATACAGTATATGATTACATTGTGCATTTTCAATTATGTCCTCACCCGGGATTTGAACAACCTCTTGTGTCGCCAGCACGTCTGTATCAACGACTGATTTCACCCGAAGGACTATTCCTAGACTTTGCACTTCAAAAGTAAATCTTAGCTCCGTTCAAAATACACTTTAGAAAAACTATTATATTTATCATAGTGATTCAAGAGTAACAGATGACCAGTGGGGGCTGCTGAGGGGAGGACGGCTCATAATAATGTCTGGAATGGAGTGAATGGAATGGCATCAAACCCATGTCTGGCATTGCAGTCATTACACTCCAGCCATTAAACTCCACTACTGCCATTATTATGAGCAGCGTCCACTGCATATGACCCCTCTGTGGAAAGGTGGGTCTCTCACAAACACGTACCGTACCAGTCAAAAGTTTGGACACACCTACTCATTCAAGGGTTTGTCTTTATTTTATTTTTACAATTTTCTACATTGTAGAATAATAGTGAAGACATCAAAACTATGAAATAACACATATGGAATCATGTAGTAACCAAAAAAGTGTTAAACAAATCAAAATCTATTTTATATTTGAGATTCTTCAAATAGCCACCCTTTGCCTTGATGACAGCTTTGCACACTCTTGTCATTCTCTCAACCAGCTTCACCTGGAACGCTTTTCCAACAGTCTTGAAGGAGTTCCCACATATGCTGAGCACTTGTTGGCTGCTTTTCCTTCACTCTGCGGTCCGACTCATCCCAAACCATCTCAATTGGGTTGAGGTTGGGGGATTTTGGAGGCCAGATCATCTGATGCAGTACTCCATCACTCTCCTTCTTGGTAAAATAGCCCTTACACAGCCTGGAGGTGTGTTGGGTCATTGTTCTGTTGAAAACAAATGATAGTCCCACTAAGCCCAAACCAGATGGGATGGAGTATCACTGCAGAATGCTGTGGTAGCCATGCTGGTTAAGTGTGCCTTGAATTCTAAATAAAAAAATCACAGACAGTGTCATCAGCAAAGCACCCCCACACCATAACACCTCTTCCTCCATGCTTTACGGTGGGAACTACACATGCGGATATCATCCATTCACCCACACCGCGTCTCACAAAGACACGGCGGTTGGAACCAAAAATCTCAAATTTGGACTCCAGACCAAAGGACAGATTTCCACCGTTCTAATGTCCATTGCATGTTGTTCTTGGCCCAAGCAAGTCTCTTCTTATTATTGGTGTCCTTTAGTAGTGGTTTCTTTGCAGCAATTTGACCATGAAGGCCTGATTCACAAAGTCCCCTCTGAACAGTTGATGTGGAGATGTGTCGGTGACTTGAACTCTGTGAAGCATTTATTTGGGCAGAAATGTCTGAGGCTGGTAACTCTAATGAACTTATCCTCTGCAGCAGAGGTAACTCTGGGTTTTCCATTCCTATCGCAGTCCTCATGAGAGCCAGTTTCATCACAGCGCTTCATGGTTTTTGCAACTGCACTTGAAGATACTTTCAAAGTTCTTGAAATGTTCCGTATTGACTAACCTTCATGTCTTAAAGTAATGATAGACTGTCGTTTCTCTTTTACTTATTTGAGCTGTTCTTGCCATAATACGGACTTGGTCTTTTACCAAATAGGGCAATCTTCTGTATACCCCCCTATCTTGTCACAAAACAAACTGATTGGCTCAAAACGCATTAAGAAGGAAAGAAATTCCACAAATTAACTTTTAAGAAGGCACACCTGTTAATTGAAATGCATTCCAGGTGACTACCTCATGAAGCTGGTTGAGAGAATGCCAAGAGTGTGCAAAGCTGTCATCAAGGCAAAGGGTGTCTATTTGTACTTTGTGTTTAACACTTTTTTGGTTACTACATGATTCCATATGTGTTATTTCATAGTTTTGATGTCTTCACTATTATTCTACAATGTAAAAAAATAGTAAAAATAAAGAAAACCCTTGAGTAGGTGTGTCCAAACATTTGACTGGTAGTGTACATTTGGTTGTTTTGCTCTAGGACACCCACAGGCCTCACAAGACTCGTCTGACGGTCCTCCGGTACCAGTTGAAAAAATGAATGGAAGTACTGTATATATGGAGACTGTTTAGTGCCATAAATAAGGTGTTAAATAAATGTTTACAAAAATAACAACTGTTACCTGATCTTTCTTGTATATAGTTTTACACTAATGTAGTTGAACAGTGTACCACTTGCCTTAAAACCCCCCATACCATTTAATTACTGCCTTATTGCCTGCATCCGTAATGGGTCCGCGGTCAAACGACCACCCCTCATCACTGTCAAACGCTCCCTAAAACACTTTAGCGAGCAGGCCTTTCTAATTGACCTGGCCCGGGTATCCTGGATGGATATTGACCTCATTCCGTCAGTAGAGGATGCCTGGTTGTTCTTTAAAAGTGCTTTCCTCTCAATTTTAAATAAGCATGCCCCATTAAAACAAATCAGAACTAAGAACAGATATAGCCCCTGGTTCTCCTCAGACTTGACTGCCCTTGACCAGCACAAAAACATCCTGTGGCGTATTGCATTAGCATCGAACAGCCCCCGCGATATGCAACTTTTCAGAGAAGTCAGGAACAAATATACACAATCAGTTAGGAAAGCAAAGGAGCACCTCCTCCCAACTGCCCACTGCACTGAGGCTAGGAAACACTGTCACCACCGATAAATCTACAATAATCGAGAATTTCAACAAGCATTTTGCTACGGCTGGCCATGCTTTCCACCTGGCTACCACTACCCCAGGCCACCAGCTCTGCACCCTCCGCTGCAACTTTCCCATGCCCCCCCCCCCGCTTCTCCTTCACACAAATTCAGACAGCTGATGTTCTGAAAGAGCTGAAAAATCTGGACCCCTACAAATCAGCTGGGCTAGACAATCTGGACCCTTTCTTTCTAAAATTAGCCGCTGAAATTGTCGCAACCCCTATTTCTAGCCTGTTCAACCTCTCTTTCGTAACGTCTGAGATCCCCAGAGATTGGAAAGCTGCCGCAGTCATCCCCCTCTTCAAAGGGGGTGACACTCTAGATCCAAACTGTTACAGATCTATATCCATCCTGCCCTGCCTTTCGAAAGTATTTGAAAGCCAAGTTAACAAACAGATCACCGACCATTTCGAATCCCACCGTACCTTCTCCGCTATGCAATCCGGTTTCTGAGCTGGTCATGGGTGCACCTCAGCCACGCTCAAGGTCATAAACGATATTATAACCGCGATCGATAAAAAACAGTACAGCGCAGCCGTCATCATCGACCTGGCCAAGGCTTTCGACTCTGTCAACCACCGCATTCTTATTGGCAGACTAAATAGCCTTGGTTTCTCTAATGACTGCCTCGCCTGGTTCATCAACTACTTCTCAGATAGAGTTCAATGTGTCAAATCGGAGGGCCTGTTGTCTGGACCTTTGGCTGTCTCTATGGGGGTGCCACAGGGTTCAATTCTCGGGCCGACTCTATTCTCTGTGTATATCAATGATGTTGCTCTTGCTGCTGGTGAAGCTCGGATCCACCTCTACGCAGACGACACCATTTTGTATACATCTGGCCCTTCATTGGACACTGTGTTAACAAACCTCCAAACGAGCTTCAACGCCATACAACACTCCTTCCGTAGCCTCCAACTGCTCTTAAACACTAGTAAAACTAAATGCATGCTCTTCAACCGAACGCTGCTTGCACCCGCCCACCCGACTAGAATCACTACTCTCGGTGGGTCTGACCTAGAGTATGTGGACAACTACAAATACCTAGGTGTCTGGTTAGACTGTAAACTCTCCTTCCAGACTCACATTAAGCATCTCCAATCAAAAGTTAGATCTAGAATCTGCTTCCTATTTCGCAACAAAGCCTCCTCCACTCATGCTGCCAAACATGCCCTCGTAAAACTGACTATCCTACCGATCCTTGACTTCGGCGATGTCATTTACAAAATAGCCTCCAACACTCTAGAAGCAAATTGGATGTAGTCTATCACAGTATTTCGTCACCAAAGCCCATATACTACCCACCATTTGACACGCTCATGCTTGGCTGGCCACTACATATTCGTCGCCAAACCCATTGGCTCAAGGTCATCTACCGAAATCAATTGCTAGGCAAAATCGCCCTGTCTTACCTTAGCTCACTGGTCACAAAGAGCCGTAGTCTGCGCTCCAGCAGGTCTAGTCTCACTGCATCAGCAAAGTTCTCTGCTGCCAATGTCTGGAGAACTGCAAAAATCTCTGAAGCTGGAGACTCTCACAAGTGTTGTCAGAGCAGCTTACCACTGATCCGTTTTGTCACAAAGCCCCATATACTACCCACCATTCATCCCTGTACGCTCTTGTTGGCTGGCCCACTACTCTATTCGTCGCCAAACCCATTCCAGGCTCAAGGTCATCTATAAATCACTGCACTAGGCAAATCCCTGTCTTACCTTAGCTCACTGGTCACCATAGCAAACACCCACCCGTAGTATGCGCTCCAGCAGGTATTTTCTCACTGGTCATCCCCCAAAGCCAACACCTCTTTGGCCGCCATTCCTCCAGTTCTCTGCTGCCAATGTCTGGAACGAACTGCAAAAATTCTCTGAAGCTGGAGACTTTATCTCCCTCAAATAACTTTAAGCGTCAGTTGTCAGAGCAGCTTACCGATCACTGCACCTGTACACAGCCCATCTGGAATTAGCCCACCCAACTACCTCATCCCCATATTGTTATTTATTTTGCTAATTTGCACCCCAGTATCTCTACCTTGCAACATCATGCAACGTGCACATACTATCATTCCAGTGTTAATACGAAAAGTGTAAAAATTTTGCACTATGGCCTATTTATTGCCTTACCTCCAAACTTACTACATTTGCACACACTGTATATATATTTTTCTGTTTGTATTTTTGACTTTATGTTTTGTTTACCCCATATGTAACTCTGTGTTGTTGTTTTATCTCAGTGCTTTGCCCTTTATCTTGGCCACGCAGTGTAAATGAGAACTTGTTGAATTTCTTCTGGCTTACCTGGTTTGCCAAGGTTAAAGTCATTGTAAAAAAATTATAAGGATTGGTTTGGGAAACCTGGGACCATCACGTGACAAAAACCTCCAGGGGACCATGACACAATTGTCCCAAGAGCGTCCTAACAACGTCCCAGGACAAACCCGGGAAACATATAAAGGGGTGCCCAGATAACGTTAAATGAACCATCATGCAACGTCCTAGGTAAACTGCTATAGGAAAGCGTCATGGAACCCTAATGGTGATGTCCTCAAGCTGTCCTCAGCGGACAGTCCTGGGAACATACTGTAAAACCGGGGGTTGGCTGGTTCTTAGAAGAGTCTCAGAGAGGGAGTGGGAATATTAGCAACCGATCTGGTTCACCTGAAGGGACGTGTAGGAGGGAGTCAGTCATTCTGTATTGTCTTCAGGACGTCCCCTGTTTGCCATCACATACGTCATTGTATAGGCTTCTTTATGAAGGAGAGAGAGCTGGTGAAAATACCCGGTATTAGACAAACAGTACAACCCTTAATGTTGTCATTGTCCAATAAAACAGGCCCGAACAGGCTTAATGGAGAAACATTAGGAGGGGTGCTCCACTTGTTAAATGAGGCCACTAAAGCAGGTTGGCAGGTAAAGCAGCTATATGTTTGCGTCATGGAGAGCCTAATGGTGATGTTAGAAAAGCTGTTGACTCGCGGAGAGGCGTTTAATACTGTAAGGGATCGGCGGTTGGCTGGGTCTAGACAGAGTCTGACACTTCCCCGATCTACCTGTCATCAGACTCGATCTGGCACGGTTTTGTTCTGAGCACACCTGTCAGAATTAGTGTAGGATTAGGTGTGCTCAGAAGCTCATTCCCTTGTCCATTGTGACTTGCTAAGCGTTTTGTTCCGAGAATAAGAGAGTTTGTTGTTTTTGATTACCCGTGTATCCGCCTGTGCCTTGTTGTTTGACTCCCCGAATTGCTTAATCCTCTACTTGTCACCCAGTGATTACACTCTGATCCTGTGCCTACCTCGACACGACTAAGCCCGCCTGGTACCTCTGCATGTCTTTGCCTGGCCCGGAACCACCAGCCCGCCCGACTAGATTAAGCTATTCCCTTGTCTGTACTCTAATAAAGCATCGCTATTCTGCGATTGGATCTTACCACTCTGTCCGAGTATTCAGACAGATACACATCGGAAACATTTACACACTGGCGCCTGAGTACTGCATGTATTTCCTCAGAAACCACATAGACAACTCTCCTCTGTAGAAATGTCTTTGTGTTTCTGTGTGTTCAGAGACTCAGGAAATCCTTTACCACAGCAGCTTTGTGGAAATTGTGCTGACTCCCTGTCTAGCTTCTCGCTAAAGAAGACACAGAGGAACGGGATAATGCTCCTACTGATGAGTAGACTGCACTACTAAATGATAAGATCATTGAGGAGATACTGATGAAACAGGCAGTAATAAAACTACTATTATGATGGAAAACAGCTATTTCAGCTTGACTCCATTCAGCTTGCGAATAATGTGAGCTATAAATGTAATCAACTGCAGTGGTGTAGATACTGAACTGTAAGGCTTTCAGCTTGGTAGAAAATAAAAGTAGTTTGAACTGAACAGGAAATATTAATACTAATAATAATAATAGGAAATATTCCACATAAGTCAAGGTTGTCTGTTTTTAACAGTGGAGGCTGCTGAGGGATATTCACACTATTGTCTGAAATGGAGTCAATGAAATGGAATCAACCAATGGAAACCACAGGTTTGATACCACTCCATTGACTCCATTCCAGACATTTTATGAGCCGTCCTGCCCTCAGCAGCCTCCACTGATTTTTAGTGTTTGCTTTACAGATGCTCTCTTGACACACACACACACACACACACACACACACACACACACACACACACACACACACACACACACACACACACACACACACACACACACACACACACACACACACACACACACACAGACACACACATACACAAACACACAAACACACAGATACACACAGACACACAGACACACAGACACACACACACACACACACACACACACACACACACACACAAACACACACGCACACACGCACATACACACAGACACACACATACACAAACACACAAACACACAGATACACACAGACACACAGACACACAGACACACAGACACACACAGAGACACACACACACAGATACACAGACACACACACACACAGACATACACAAACACACACGCACGCACGCACATACACACAGACACACACACACACAAACACACAGACACACAGACACACACACACACACACACACACTAGACTGTGATGGAACATATATAAAACCTACTTGTTTGTAGTCGTGTTTCAGGCTGGTTCACAGAGAAAATATGTGAGAGCCTCAGATGATGTTTTTGAGGGAGAGAGAGAGAGGAGAGAGAGAGAGAGAGAGAGAGAGAGAGAGAGAGAGAGAGAGAGAGAGAGAGAGAGAGAGAGAGAGAGAGAGAGAGAGAGAGAGAGAGAGAGAGAGAGAGAGAGAGAGAGAGAGAGAGAGAGAGAGAGGAGAGAGAGAGAGAGAGAGAGAGAGAGAGAGAGAGAGAGAGAGAGAGGGGAGAGGGGGGAAGAGAGGAGAGGAGAGCAAGAGGGGAGACGGAGAGAGAGAGAGAGGGGAGACAGGGAGAGAGAGAGGGAGAAGGAGGAAGAGAGGGAGAGAGAGAGGGGAGAGGGGGAGAGAGAGAGAGAGAGAGGAGAGAGAGGGGGGGGAGAGAGAGAGAGAGAGGGGAGAGAGAGGGGAGATGGGGAGAGAGAGGGGGAGATGGGGAGAGAGAGAGGGGGAGATGGGGAGGGAAAAAAGAGGGGGAGACGGAGAGAGAGAGGGGGAGACAGGGAGAGAGAGGACAGGGGGGAGAGAGAGAGAGAGAGAGAGTGGGGGAGAGAGAGAGAGAGAGGGGGGGGGAGGAGAGGGAAGAGAGGAGGGAGCAAGAGGGGAGACGGAGAGAGAGAGAGGGGGAGACAGGGAGAGAGAGAGGGGGAAGAGAGAGAGAGAGGGGGAGAGAGAAAGAGAGAGAGAGAGAGGGGAGAGAGAGGAGAGAGAGAGAGAGGGAGAGAGAGAGAGGGGGAGATGGGGAGAGAGAGGGGGAGATGGGGGAGAGAGAGAGGGGGAGACGGGGAGGGAGAAAGAGGGGAGACGGAGAGAGAGAGAGGGGGAGACAGGGAGAGAGAGACAGGGGGGGGAGAGAGAGAGAGAGAGTGGGGGGGAGAGCGAGAGAGAGAGAGAGGGGGAGAGAAGGGGAGAGAGAGAGAGAGAGTGGTGGGGAGAGAGAGAGAGAGAGGGGGGGGAGAGAGAGAGATAGAGAGAGAGGGGAGAGAGAGGGAGAGGGGGAGAGAGAGAGAGAGGGGGGAGAGAGAGAGAGGCGGTGGGGAGAGAGAGAGAGAGAGAGAGAGAGAGAGAGAGAGAGAGAGAGAGAGAGGGGGAGAGGGGCTCTCTTACTCCAAACTATCAACTATCAAAGACGCCGAGCTGCCTGCCTTGGAGCTGGGAGGACAGGCTGCTTCAGAGTGTGGAGGGGATGGCTGCCGTTTTACGGGCTCCTAACCAACCGTTGCTGTTTTGTTTGTTTTTTCGCATTGTTTGTAACTTATTTTGTACATAATGTTGCTGCTACTGTCTCTTATGACCGAATAGAGCTTCTGGACATCAGAACAGCGATTACTCACCTCAAACTGGATGAAGATTTTTTCTTTATTGAGACCAATATACTGCTTTTTTTCGAGACCAGGCCCAAATCCCTGTCATTCATGTAAAGAAAACGGCCCCCGGTTGCAACGGCCCCCGGTTGCCCCCGGCCCCCGGTCAGATCAGTTTGCCTTGTGAGAGTTCGGAGGCGAGTGTGTAAACCACCACTACCATCAGTACTATTGGCCAATGTGCAATCACTGGAGAATAAACTGGATGAGCTCCGCTCGAGACCATCCTACCAACGGGACATTAAAAACTGTGATATCTTGTGTTTCACCGAGTCGTGGCTGAATGACGACATGGATAATATACATTTGGCTGGGTTTTCCGTGCATCGGCAGGACAGAGCAGCTACGTCCAGTAACAGGTTTTGCTCGCCTGAGGTAGAGTACCTCATGATAAGCTGTAGACCTATTTACCAAGAGAGTTTTCATCCACATTTTCATAGCCATCTATTTACCACCACAAACCGATGCTGGCACTAAGACCGCACTCAACGAGCTGTATAAGGCCATAAGCAAACAAGAAAATGCTCATCCAGAATCGGCGCTCCTAGTGGCCGGGGACTTTAATGCAGGGAAACTTAAATCCGTTTGACCTAAGTTCTACAAGCATGTCACAACCAGAGGAAAAAAAACTCAACTTTCACTCCACAACTTCAATCCACTCACAGAGACACATACAAAGCTCTAACTCGCCCTCCATTTGGCAAATCTGACCATAATTCTATCCTCCTGATTCCTGCTTACAAGCAAAAACTAAAGCAAGAATTAACAGTGACTCGCTCTAGACGGAACTGCTCAGATGACAAGAATGCTACGCTACAGGACTGTTTTGCTAGCACAGACTGGAAATGCTCCAGGATTTATCCAATGGCATTGAAGAGTATTCCACCTCAACCACCGGCTTCATCAATAAGTGCTCTACGAAGTCGTCACCACAGTGACCGTACGTACAATACCGGTCAAATGTTTTCAAACACCTACTAATTCAAGAGTTTTTCAAGAGTTTTTCTTTAATTTTACTATTTTCTGCATTGTAGAATAATAGTGAATACATCAAAACTATGAAATAACACATATGGAATCATGTAGTAACCACAAAAGTGTTAAACAAATGAAATAATATTGTATATTTTAGATTCTTCAAATAGCCACCCTTTGCCTTGATGACAGCTTTGCATTCTATAAACCAGCTTCACCTGTAGTGCTTTTCCAACAGTCTTGAAGGAGTTCCCACATATGCTGAGCACTTGTTGGCTGCTTTTCCTTCACTCTGCGGTCCGACTCATCCCAAACCGTCTCAATTGGGTTGAGGTTGGGGGATTGTGGAGGCCAGGTCATCTGATGCAGCACTCCATCACTCTCCTTCTTGGTAAAATAGCCCTTACACATCCTGGAGGTGTGTTGGGTCATTGTCCTGTTGAAAAACAAATGATAGTCATTTAACATTTACATTTTTGTAATTTAGCAGACGCTCTTATCCAGATCGACTTACAGTTAGTGAGTGCATACATTTTCATACATTTTCATAGTCCCACTAAGCCCAAACCAGATGGGATTGCCTATCGCTGTAGAATGCTGTGGTAGCCATGCTGGTTAAGTGTGCCTTGAATTCGAAATAAATAGCAGACAGAGTTACCAGCAAAGCACGCCCACACCATAACACCTCCTCCTCCATGCTTTATGGTGGGAAATACACATGCGGAGATCATCCGTTCACCCACACCGCGTCTCACAAAGACCCAAAATCTCCAATTTGGCCTCCAGACCAAAGGTCAAATTTCCACCAGCCTAATGTCCATTGCTTGTGTTTCTTGGCCCAATCAAGTCTCTTCTTATTATTGGTGTCCTTTTGTAGTGGTTTCTTTGCAGCAATTCGACCATGAAGGCCTGATTCAAATAGTCTTCTCTGAACAGTTGATGTTGAAATGTGTCTGTTACTTGAACTCTGTGAAGCATTTATTTGGGCAGAAATGTCTGAGGCTGGTAACTCTGGGACTTCCATTCCTGTGGTGGTCCTCACGAGAGCCAGTTTCATCATAGCGCTTGATGATTCTTGCTACTGCACTTGAAGAAACATTCAGTTCTTGAAGAAACGTTCAAAGTTCTTGACATTTTCCATATTGACTGACCTTCATGTCTTAAAGTAATGATGGACTGTCGTTTCTCTTTGCTTATTTGAGCTGTTTTTGCCATAATATGGACTTGGTCTTTTACCAAATAGGGCAATCTTCTGTATACCCCCCTACCTTGTCACAACACAACTGATTGGCTCAAACGCATTAAGAAGGAAAGAAATTCCACAAATTAACTTTTAAGAAGGCACCTGTTAATTGAAATGCATTCCATGTGACTATTTCATGAAGCTTGTTGAGAGAATGCCAAGATTGTGCAAAGCTGTCATTAAGGTAAAGGTGACTATTTGAAGAATCTCAAATATGAAATACATTTGGATTTGTTTAACACTTTTTTGGTCACTACATGATTCCATATGTTTTATTTAATAGTTTTGATGTCTTCACTATTATTCTACAATGTAGAAAATAGGACAAATTGAGAAAAAACATTGAATGAGTAGGTGTTCTAAAACTTTTGACTAGTAGTGTACATATCCCAACCATAAACCATGGATTACAGGCAACATCCACACCGAGCTAAAGGCTGCCACTTTCAAGGAGCGGGACACTAATCTCAGACGAACCTTCAAACAGTCAAAGTGTACAGGACTAATATTGAATCCTACCACACCGGCTCTGACGCTCGATGGATGTGGCAGTTGCGGGTTGTGGGTTGCAAACTATTACAGACTACAAAGGGAAACCCAGCCGCGAGCTGCCCAGTAACACGAGCCTACCAGATGAGCTAAATGCCTTTTATGCTCGCTTCGAAGCAAGCAACACTGAATTATGCATGAGAGCACCAGCTGTTCTGGACAAGTGTGTAATCACGCTCTCCATAGCCGATGTGACCTTTAAACAGTTCAACATTCACAAAGCCGCGGGGCCAGATGGATTACCAGGATGTGTACTCAGAGCATGAGCGGAACAACTGGCAAGTGTCTTCACTGACATTTTCAACCTCTCCCTGAGTGAGTCTGTAATACCTACATGTTTCAAGCAGACAACCTTAGTCCCTGTGCCCAAGTAAGCGAAGGTTACCTGCCTAAATGATTACCGCCCCGTAGCACTCACGTTGGTAGCCATGAAGTGCTTTGAAAGGCTGGTCATGGCTCACATCAACACCATCATCCCAGCGACCCTAGGCCCATACCAATTTGCATACTGCCCCAACAGATGACGCAATCTCAATCGCACTCCACACTGCCCTTTCCCAACTGGACAAAAGGAACACCTACAGTGGCTTGCGAACGTATTCACCCCCCGTGGCATTTTTCCTATTTGTTGCCTTACAACCTGGAATTAAAATTGTTTTTTGGGGGGTTTGTATCATTTGATTTACACAACATGCCTACCATGTTGTGAAACAAACAAGAAATAAGACAAAAAACAGAAAACTTGAGCGTGCATAACTATTCACCCCTCCCAAAGTTAATACTTTGTAGAGCCAGCTTTTTCAGCAATTACAGCTGCAAGTCTCTTGGGGTATGTCTCTATAAGCCTGGCACATCTAGCCACTGGGATTTATGCCCATTCTTCAAGGAAAAACTGCTCAGCTCCTTCAAGTTGGATGACTTCCGCTGGTGTACAGCAATCTTTAAGTCATACCACAGATTCTCAATTGGATTGAGATCTGGGCTTTGACTAGGCCGTTCCAAGATATTCCTGTTAAATCATTCTAGTGTTGCTTTAGCAGTATGCTTAGGGTCATTGTCCTGCTGGAAGGTGAACCTCCGTCCCAGTCTCAAATCTCTGGAAGACTGAAACAGGTTTCCCTCAAGAATTTCCCTGTATTTAGCACCATCAATCATTCCTTCAATTCTGACCAGTTTCCCAGTCCCTGCCAATTAAAAACATCCCCACAGCATGAAGCTGCCACCA
The DNA here is from genome assembly GCA_036851935.1 of Coregonus suidteri. Classification (NCBI taxonomy): domain Eukaryota; kingdom Metazoa; phylum Chordata; class Actinopteri; order Salmoniformes; family Salmonidae; genus Coregonus; species Coregonus suidteri. The sequence goes on from CM072243.1 coordinate 1,623,599, forward strand.
CCATGCTTCACTGTGGGGATGGTGTTCTCAGGGGTGAGTACCTTCTTCCATATGTTTGGGGTGTCTCTCACATGGCTTTTGGCGAACACCAAACGTGTTTGCTTATTTTTTTCTTTAAGCAATGGCTTTTTTCTGGCCACTCTTCCGTAAAGCCCAACTATGTGGAGAGTACGGCTTGAAGTGGTCCTATGGACAGATACTCTAATCTCCACTGTGGAGCTCCACTGTGGAGCTTTGCAGCTCCTTCAGGGTTTTCTTTGGTCTCTTTGTTGCCTCTGATTAATGCCTTCCTTGCCAGATCCGTGAGTTTTGGTGGGCGGCCCTCTCTTGGCAGGTTTGTTGTGGTGCCATATTCTTTCCATTTTTTAGTAATGGATTTAATGGTGCTCCATGGGATGTTCAGAGTTTCTGATATTTTTTCTGATAATACCATGCTTTTAGTTTTCTAAATATTTAGGACTAACTTATTCCTTGCCACCCACTCTGAAACTAACTGCAACTCTTTGTCAAGTGTTGCAGTCATTTCAGTCGCTGTAGTAGCTGACATGTATAGTGTTGAGTCATCCGCATACATAGACACTCTGGCTTTACTCAAAACCAGTGGCTTGTCATTAGTAAAGATTGAATAAAATAATGGGCCTAGACAGCTGCCCTGGGGAATTCCTGATTCTACCTGGATTATGTTGGAGAGGCTTCCATTAAAGAACACCCTCTGTGAGCAAGCCCCACAAACAAATCTGTTGCATTGGATACAGTTTTCATGGGCCTTGTTTCGTGTGCACCTGCTGACTTGACATTCTCTTCTTTTCCCCAGTGGGAAGACTGCCTTGGTGGCCTGCTTAGGGTCTGTACACTAAAAAAAAATGTAGTGTTAGAAGTGTTAGATTTACTTGACCCAGTCAACCGGTTCCACAAAGCTAAGTTGAGTAAATATGAATGATCCAACATAGATTACTACTAAATAGATTTAGGTACATCGGTTGTATTGAGTAAATGCTATAGATAACATTTTTATTGCTCGCTTCTAAATCCTCTACTTATGTTGAATTTAAATTCAACTTGAGTTCCATATTGTTTTACTAACTGAAGTGAGTCATATAAATACAACACAAGTCAATTCGGTTTGGCTTGATTGACTTTATTTCAAGTTATTACCAAGGCAAGGTAAGGTGAGAAATAAGTCATCAGCTTCACATCCAACCAAACAGTGGCAAGCACACTTGCATCAAAGTGAATAATTCCTAATCATTTAGATTTTGGAAACACTACAGATCGTATTACATACTCCGCAAAAACCTTGTTAACTTTTTGACTGAACAGATGTACTGCCTTTAATAAATTAAAACATGTCTGAATTCAGTTTTTTGGGTGCATGACAATATCAACGTTGAAAGAGCAACACATTTGGAACAATGTTAGTTCAACTCAAGAGACAGGTTTGATTGACCTCTGGCATGTAGTCCATTGACACCAACCTAAAACCGTTAAGTTTAGCTTGGCATTTGTCTCGGAAATAATGTTAATTAGTCTTGCACAATAATTATAAAATACATTTGTGAAACTACATTGTGCACTGACACCTCCAGTGAGGGAAAAAAGCATTTGATGCCCTGCTGATTTTGTATGTTTGCCCACTGACAAAGAAATGATCAGTCTATAATTTTAATGGTAGGTTTATTTGAACACTCTTAAAGGGAGTGCTCCTAATCTCAGCTTGTTACCTGTATAAAATACACCTGTCCTCAGAAGCAATCAATCAATCAGATTCCAAACTCTCCACCATGGCCAAGACCAAAGAGCTCTCCAAGGATGTCAGGGACAAGATTGTAGAACTACGCAAGGCTGGAATGGGCTACAAGACCATCGCCAAGCAGCTTGGTGAGAAGGTGACAACAGTTGGTGCGATTATTCGCAAATGGAAGAAACACAAAAGTACTGTCAATCTACCTCGGCCTGGGGCTCCATGCAAGATCTCACCTCGTGGAGTTGCAATGATCATGAGAACGGTGAGGAATCAGCTCAGAACTACATGGGAGGATCTTGTCAAGGATCTCAAGGCAGCTGGGACCATAGTCACCAAGAAAACAATTGGTAACACACTACCCCGTGAAGGACTGAAATCCTTCAGCGTCCGCAAGGTCCCCCTGCTCAAGAAAGCACATATACAGGCCTGTCTGAAGTTTGCCAATGAACATCTGAATGATTCAGAGGAGAACTGGGTGAAAGTGTTGTGGACAGATAAGACCAAAATCGAGCTCTTTGGCATCAACTCAACTCGCCGTGTTTGGAGGAGGAGGAATGCTGCCTATGACCCCAAGAACACCATGCCCACCGTCAAACATGGAGGTTGAAACATTATGCTTTGGGGGTGTTTTTCTGCTAAGGGGACAGGACAACTTCACTGCATCAAAGGGACAATGGACGGGGGCCATGTACCGTCAAATCTTGGGTGAGAACCTCCTTCCCTCAGCCAGGGCATTGAAAATGCGTCGTGGATGGGTATTCCAGCATGACAATGACCCAAAACACACGGCCAAGGCAACAAAGGAGTGGCTCAAGAAGAAGCACATTAAGGTCCTGGAGTGGCCTAGCCAGTCTCCAGACCTTAATCCCATAGAAAATCTGTGGAGGGAGCTGAAGGTTCGAGTTGCCAAACGTCAGCCTCGAAACCTTAATGACTTGGAGAAGATCTGCAAAGAGGAGTGGGACAAAATCCCTCCTGAGATGTGTGCAAATGGTGGCCAACTACAAAAACGTCTGACCTCTGTGATTGCCAACAAGGGTTTTGCCTCCAAGTACTAAGTCATGTTTTGCAGAAGGGTCAAATACTTGTTCCCACATTAAAATGCAAATCAATTTATAACACATGCGTTTTTTTTGATTTTGTTGTTGTTATTCTGTCTCTCATGTTCAAAATAAACCTACCATTAAAATTATAGACTGATCATTTCTTTGTCAGTGGGCAAACGTACAAAATCAGCAGGGGATCAAATACTTTTTTCCCTCACTGTACTTTAAAACTGTTCAGAAATGTGTCTTGAAAATAAAGTAATTTATGTTAATTTATGTTAACTCAAGTCAAGCCTTTCACTCTAATCCCATCCCCAAAAATATTTTCTCTCTATTCCAGAAATACAATATACGGTTGTAAACAAAACTGAACTCAGTCAGTCCGGTTTGGTGCATGAATGTTCGACGTAGTGCTGCAAAAGAAGGTCCACCATTGCTTGTTACTTCTGACAGTCCAAAGTACCTTGTGGTCCTCTGTAGCTCAGCTGGTAGAGCACGGCGCTTGTAACGCCAAGGTAGTGGGTTCGATCCCTGGGACCACCCATACATAAACATATATGCGCACATGACTGTAAGTCGCTTTGGATAAAAGCGTCTGCTAAATGGCATATTACCTTTATCCATGTATGATGTCATTTTCATTAGTTAGTTTTTCAGTACTTGCCCTTTTGTTGAGAGCTTGTTCCCGTCCAACTCCATCTAAACTAACTTCAGGGCTTTTGGGTAGCTCAAGTTCAAACAGTATATCAGGCCAAGCAACGATGCACAACCATTTGCAACATCTCCCAGCTCTTGCAGCACTTCAACACCCCCAACTATGATGCCAACGTCCTCTGGGGGATCCATAGCCTCTGCTCCTTCCTTTTTGATGACGTTTATTCCAATGACAGTGTCCTCCATTTTTTTCTTTGCACCAAGGTCAATGTCCTTACAAAAAGGAAAAAGCAATTAGCAAAAGCAGCAAATCAAAAGCTGAGTAGTGCATCACTCGTAAAAATAAAAACTTACCAAGTATTCCTTCACAAGACTTGCAGGTTCGTCGTTGAGGTACACAGTCAGTGCCTTTAGAATGCATTCCCATCTTGTTTCCATGCTGGTGTTCTGTAAAAGATCACAGGGACAAATATTCACGAGTCTGTACACAACTATCACAACTTTAAACAACCAGGTTGAGTCCACACCTTGTCCATTGTTGCCAGTTTCACACCCTGCTTCTCCCTCTTTCTTTCTGAACACACTCATCAGTTTCATTGAGTAGTGACTGTGGTGATACGGGTAGTTGTTAAGTAGATTACTTTGATTGTACCCTTGTCTTGTATTTCTGAAGTAGATGTCAAGTTCATGAACTCATTGTCAAAGTCAATATCTTTGAACTGAAGTCGAAATTCTCCTGACATGCAAAACTGTCTTTGAATCTCACTTTTGAGTTCATCCACAGTGTCTGGTATTCCAGAGGCCAGAGTAAGTTTCGAAGCGTCGTCAGTCCCAAAAATTATTCTGAGTGTCATCCTGATATCTATTCTGAAAGGGACAGGGAGAAAGGAAAAACTATGACACACCTGAAACTTTAAAACAACTTCAGCATCTGACGTTTTATGCTTCTCAATACTGTTTTTTTATTTTACTTCTGCTCTTTTTTTCTCAACACTTGTTTGTTGTTGTTTTATTTTACTTTTTTATTAAAAATAAATGCACTGTTGGTTAAGGGCTTGTCAGTAAGCATTTCACTGTAATGTCTGCACCTGTTGTATTCGGCGCATGTGGCCAATAAAATTTGATTTGATTTGATTTGAATACCTGCCACGTGTATATATATTTTCAAGGTCACCATTTGAATGGTTCCAACATTGTAGTCAACCGAAGGATACTGGTCTGCAAGTTCCTTTACATCAATCAAGACAATGAAAAGCAAAGGCTCTGTAGTGCTCCCTATTCCCTGAGGATAGTTTCCCCACAATAAAACTCAATGTGTCTTTCAAAATACACATTTGAATAATCTTTCAGAATTCTGGCAGTCCACCAACTGATCCATGGCTTTTCTGTAGAGAATATCATTACTAGAGTCACTATCGGTAAGTCTAACTGCAGTTATATCCCGACATTTCTGACGGAGTGTAAGTGCAACATCCTCTTTCATAACATCAATGGGGACTGTTGAGACTCCACCAGTAATGATTTTTCATTACTAGGTATGTGCATATGATAGGCCACCATTAGCTGATGTTTTGTTGCCAATGACAATGCTATGTTTTTGAAGTTGTTTGTGAGCCTAACAATCTGCTTGAAAAAGCTACGTTCGGCTTCAAAGCGCATTGTCCAGAGCGTAACAAGGGGTCCGAAGAGCCTCATCATTCCTGGATAATGTTCCAGAAAATGATGTTTTTGTAGCAGTCTTTGAACTGGAAAAACGTCCTGATATCTCTGTCCGTGCCCTGAGATTTTGCGCTCCAAGTATGCAACTGACTCATCAGTATGTAGGGGGGCAACAACTAGTTCTACTATAGTATTCTTTAAACTCTAAAATCAACTGCCATGCAGGTTCACCAGTAGGTACAAGTCTCCCAACCCAAAAAAGGAAGTAACCTCAGCAAACACCAATTTTCGTACCAAAAGGGAGCGGTTTGTCTTATCTCCCCATTTGTATGGAAACGCCCGAATTAGCGCATTAAGGTGATCAAGAGTGAACCACTTCTTAGAAATAAGCAATCCAACAGGCACTATTCCCTCAGAAATATCAATGTCAGGGAGGGGGTACCCAGTAGTGACGTCAAAGTAATAATAAATAATAATATGCCATTTAGCAGACGCTTTTATCCAAAGCGACTTACAGTCATGTGTGCATACATTTTTACGTATGGGTGGTCCTGGGGATCGAACCCACTACCCTGGCGTTACAAGCGCCATGCTCTACCAATTGAGCTACAGAGGAGTAAGGGTGTCAGTCAAAACACAAGCTTTTTTCACACCAAAGCAGCTGCTGTGACACACATCTGGTGAAATTCTTTAGCTCTGAGATTGAATGGTCCTGATTTCACTTCCTTCAACTGCACGTCTGATCGCTGAGCTGTTCAAAAGCGACAAAAAAATTATCCCGAGACATTCTCAACAAAATCCAGGTATCCCATGAGCCCCAAGGTTATCTGCCACAACACACTGTGCCCTTGATAAACACCACCAAGTTGTGGAATAAATATCCCTTGTTGTTCTAAGGCCACAAGATCATGCAAAAAAGAGGCTTGAATCATTTCTTATAACCACATGTCTTTACATCGTCATCATAACAATGCCAGATAAATTGAGGTCAGTGCTGAGTTACAAACTGGTGGCAAATTGCCTAAAAATCCAGTAAACTGCACACAATTTGTGTTTCTTGCGAGAGGTTCCTAATGGTAGAGCACGGCGCTTGTAACGCCAGGGTAGTGGGTTCGATCCCCGCGACCACCCATACACAAAAATGTATACACGCATGACTGTAAGTCACTTTGGATAAAAGCGTCTGCTAAATGGCATATTACCTTTATCCATGTATGATGTCATTTTCATTAGTTAGTTTTTCAGCACTTGCCCTTTTGTTGAGAGCTTGTTCCCGTCCAACTCCATCTAAACTAAATTCAGGGCTTTTGGGTAGCTCAAGTTCAAACAGTATATCAGGCCAAGCAACGATGCACAACCATTTGCAACATCTCCCAGCTCTTGCAGCACTTCAACACCCCCAACTATGATGCCAAAATCATCTACATACAAGCACATTGAAATTCTTACATTGGCCCCCGACAGAAAGTCATTATTCTTGTGGTGCTCACCATCCTGAAAAGATGTATACTGCTGCTGATTTTCAGAATGTGTTGTGTGCTCATCAATTACCTTATCAAGCACATTACACATTAACAGCTGTTGTGAGGACCTTGGTATGGGGACATATTGAAAGCTTCTGTTTGTCTTTGCTTCAAGTACATATTCAACTGGGTCAACAACATTCTAAAGTTCTTTATAGAACTTTTAGCATCTGAAAGCTGTAGCTAGCGGGCCATCCGTTCCAATTGCTTTTAACAACGGATTCTGAGCACAGAAAGCAGTGCCTAGCTTTTCAATGATCAACTGGTCAACTTGGAGGTAGTGAGTGCATACATTATTATTATTTTTTTTTCATACTCGTCCCCCGTGGGAAACGAACCCACAACCCTGGCGTTGCAACCTCAAATTTTAAAAGAACAGAGGCACATTTTTTGCTGTATTATTATCTCTGGAAGGTTGTCAGTCTCTGAGCCCGTTTCAATTAACACATCTGAATCTGTCCCAGAACCAAAGTCTGTATCTCCAGATACCTCCACAACGGAGTTGTCCTGTAAGTCTTCAGTAGTATTTTTTCACCATTCCAACTTTAAAGTCTTTTATAGTATAAGTGTTGTGCTTCCTGTTCTTATGAGATTTGAATGTTCCATATATGTTTGTATGAAAATAAGAATTCTGAAACATGCAAGTGATAGTTTCAGACCTCTTCAAGTGGTTGTTATTATGGGAAAAGTAATCTCTCGCAGAAGCTATGGCACTCTGTGGACAGAGATGACGGCTAAATGTTACCGGCTCAGTACTTGCTTTAGAGGATTTATTTTATTTTTTGTTAGTCATTTAGCAGATGCTCTTATCCAGAGCGACTTACAGGAGCAATTAGGGTTAAGTGCCTTGCTCAAGGGCACATCGACGTATTTTTCCCCTAGTCAGCTCAGGGATGAGAACCAGTGACCTTTCGGTTACTGGCACAACGCTCTTAACCACTAAGCTACCTGACGCCCCCCCTTTTAGCATGAGATCTGGACAAATAACTTTTAAGAGCATTCCATGTTTTCAATCTGCTTGGACAACTGGAGTATGTGCATGGATAAGGGTGTCTGCGGCCAAAATGGCCATGCCTTAATGTGCAGTGCTTTAGTAACTGATACCTTGTAGATACAGATTCACTCTTTGCAGTCTATAGGCTAAATCTTATTATGTGTGAAATTAGTTTCGGTATAGTTTAGGTGTAGTGTCGATCGGCCGGCTTTGAAGGCTGACTGGCATCGTTTGTTTCCCGCTCATCAACTTGGATAGAGTCAAAAGGCTTACTGCAACACATGGCATGTTTTTGTTTCCCTTACAATACATTAGATTAGTAACAGAGATATAGTAAATAAAACAGTCCCATAACAGCTTATTTTTACAGAGTAAAACGTAAAGAGGATGGTATCAACCCACAAGGAATGCGGTCAAATGATGTGCTGCTGATAAACAGGCATAACACAAACTCATCATTACACTACTGTCTTTCTAAATTACATCCACCTCTTCACCCTCCTCATCATTCAGTTAGGCCTAATTTAAATTAAATTATGAAGTAAGGTGCACAGTTATCGCCCATTCATCGATTTGTCATTCATTCAGTGAGGAGAGAGATACGCATTAGCACCTGGCTGGGTACCAACATCCTACAGCACGTTGTCTTGGCGGATTACGTTAGGAATAGGTGTGAAGAAAAACAGACAGGTAAAAAGGCTCTAAATACTTTTCTGTTTGTGATTTCAAAATTCGGACAAATGAGCAGTGTAAAATACAAACATTTAGGAAAAAAGTCAGGGAAGGAGCAGGACAAAGCTTTTTTTGGGGGGTCTAGTGGGTCATTTTTTTAATTTACAAAATCAAACACTGTACGAGTGAGTCAGTGGCCGTTGGCCTTTGGCGGTTCTAAGGCTCTGCAGTGTGCCACTAGAGATCCTGGTTCATGCTAGCGGCCATGACTGAAGCCAAAGGAGAGTTTTGTTGGGGGTGTGGTTTGATGTGGGTGTTTCTTGGGTGTGTCTTTGCCATTCAATCGCAAACAAACAAGGCCAGTAGTGATTACAGCGAGGTATGCTTAGCTAGCTTTGCTATGGAGAGAACAAAGTTTTGAAGTTGAGGACTTCTCCCCTCCTGACTGATTCGCCAAGCTGACGGCAGCTAGCTAGCTAGCATAGCTTGGTGAGAGCTGCAGCTGGCTATCCTATCTAGCTGATATTTCTCTGTCAAATCAGTTATGGAAAGATGGCAAGAGCCAGTGTCTGGAATGTGTATCTTAAACCATTAACTTGCTATGAATGTATCTTGCAACTTAGTTTCAACATTTCATCACGTCATGTAAATACATATTACTGTGGAAACGGTATGAACTGTGAGTTGAATGCCCTGTCTTCAGTCAGCTCAGCTGTCCTACAACACAACGCTCTATAACTGGCTAATTTTGTCTCATTTCGTCTCTTCATATGGCCTCTGTTTGATTTTTACCCCGGGACAAATCCCAGAACAATATCCCTACAACAGGGTTAGGCTAATCCCAGAACAATATCCCTACAACAGGGTTAGGCTAATCCCAGAACAATATCCCTACAACAGGGTTAGGCTAATCCCAGAACAATATCCCTACAACAGGGTTAGGCTAATCCCAGAACAATATCCCTACAACAGGGTTAGGCTAATCCCAGAACAATATCCCTACAACAGGGTTAGGCTAATCCCAGAACAATATCCCTACAACAGGGTTAGGCTAATCCCAGAACAATATCCCTACAACAGGGTTAGGCTAATCCCAGAACAATATCCCTACAACAGGGTTAGGCTAATCCCAGAACAATATCCCTACAACAGGTTAGGCTAATCCCAGAACAATATCCCTACAACAGGGTTAGGCTAATCCCAGAACAATATCCCTACAACAGGGTTAGGCTAATCCCAGAACAATATCCCTACAACAGGGTTAGGCTAATCCCAGAACAATATCCCTACAACAGGGTTAGGCTAATCCCAGAACAATATCCCTACAACAGGGTTAGGCTAATCCTAGAACAATATCCCTACAACAGGGTTAGGCTAATCCCAGAACAATATCCCTACAACAGGGTTAGGCTAATCCCAGAACAATATCCCTACAACAGGGTTAGGCTAATCCCAGAACAATATCCCTACAACAGGGTTAGGCTAATCCCAGAACAATATCCCTACAACAGGGTTAGGCTAATCCCAGAACAATATCCCTACAACAGGGTTAGGCTAATCCCAGAACAATATCCCTACAACAGGGTTAGGCTAATCCCAGAACAATATCCCTACAACAGGGTTAGGCTAATCCCAGAACAATATCCCTACAACAGGGTTAGGCTAATCCCAGAACAATATCCCTACAACAGGGTTAGGCTAATCCCAGAACAATATCCCTACAACAGGGTTAGGCTAATCCCAGAACAATATCCCTACAACAGGGTTAGGCTAATCCCAGAACAATATCCCTACAACAGGGTTAGGCTAATCCCAGAACAATATCCCTACAACAGGGTTAGGCTAATCCCAGAACAATATCCCTACAACAGGGTTAGGCTAATCCCAGAACAATATCCCTACGACAGGGTTAGGCTACATGTGGACATTGCATCAAACACCGCCCAGCTTGAGTGTAGATACATTTATCAACAACAACAAAAAATCGATGAGTGGGTTCGTGTTACAAAGACAAAACATGTTCTGCTGTAAATATCATACTGATGTGTTTAGAAAGACAGTAGAACTACACTTACCTAACAAATCAAAATCAGTTGAGTGTAGAGTACAATTTCAGACTACAATGGCATTCTATTGGTCTTTTTGCCCAAACCTAAAGGTCTGTCTGTCTAACACACTGACATGCACAGCTCTCTGGCTGAGGTTCTGTTTACAAACACACTGACATGGCACAGGCTCTCTGGCTGAGGTTCTGTCCCTAAACACACTGACATGCACAGCTCTCTGGCTGAGGTTCTGTTTTAACACACTGACATGCACAGCTCTCTGGCTGAGGTTCTGTCTAATACACTGACATGCACAGCTCTCTGGCTGAGGTTCTGTCTGTCTAACCCCACTGACATGCACAGCTCTCTGGCTGAGGTTCTGTCTGTTTAACACACTGAAATGCACAGCTCTCTGGCTGAGGTTCTGTCTGTTTAACACACTGACATGCACAGCTCTCTGGCTGAGGTTCTGTCTGTTTAACACACTGACATGCACAGCTCTCTGGCTGAGGTTCTGTCTGTCTAACACACTGACATGCACAGCTCTCTGGCTGAGGTTCTGTCTGTCCCAGAACAATATCCACAACTGACATGCACAGCTCTCTGGCTGAGGTTCTGTCTGTCTAACCCACTGACATGCACAGCTCTCTGGCTGAGGTTCTGTCTGTCTAACACACTGACATGCACAGCTCTCTGGCTGAGGTTCTGTCTGTCTAACACACTGACATGCACAGCTCTCTGGCTGAGGTTCTGTCTGTCTAACACACTGACATGCACAGCTCTCTGGCTGAGGTTCTGTCTAACACACTGACATGCACAGCGCTCTGGCTGAGGTTCTGTCCCAGTTTAACACACTGACATGCACAGCGCTCTGGCTGAGGTTCTGTCTAACACACTGACATGCACAGCTCTCTGGCTGAGGTTCTGTCTTCAAGTCTCCACAACAGGGTGATGAAGTCCCTTCCATCTATGTAATTTATTACAGGTTATGGACAGGTTCAGTCAGGTTGTAGGAGGGGTGGAGTGCACGACACTCCCATCCTGGATATGACCGTTTGCCTCATGGGTCCAGCAGGCTGAGTTCAATAACTACAACGGCAGAGTTCAACACTATCGGCAGTTCAATAACTACCGGCAGAGTTCAATAACTACCGGCAGAGTTCAATAACTACCGGCAGAGTTCAATAACTACCGGCAGAGTTCAATAATGCCTAGGTAGAGTTCAATAATCTACCGGCAGAGTTCAATAGCTACCGGCAGAGTTCAATAACTACCGGTAGAGTTCAATAACTACCGGTAGAGTTTAGGCTACTACCGCAGAGTTCAATAGCTACCGGCAGAGTTCAATAACTACAGGCAGAGTTCAATAACTACCGGTAGAGTTCAATAACTACCGGCAGAGTTCAATAATGCCAGGTAGAGTTCAATAACTACCGGCTGAGTTCAATAACTACCGGTAGCAATATTCAATAACTACCGGCAGAGTTCAATAATGCCAGGTAGAGTTCAATAACTACGGACTGAGTTCAATAACTACCGGCAGAGTTCAATAACTACCGGCAGAGTTCAATAACTACCGGCAGAGTTCAATAGCTACCGGCAGAGTTCAGGCTACCGGCAGAGTTTCAATAATGCCAGGTAGAGTTCAATAACTACCACCAACAAGAGTTCAATAACTACCGGCAGAGTCTGTTCAATAACTACCGGCAGAGTTCAATAACTACCGGCAGAGTTTAATAATGCCAGGTAGAGTTCAATAATGCCAGGTAGAGTTCAATAACTACCGGCATTCTAGAGTTCAATAACTACCGGCAGAGTTCAATAACTACACGGCAGAGTTCAATAATGCCAGGTAGAGTTCAATAATGCCAGGTAGAGTCAATAACTACCGGCAGAGTTCAATAACTCTCGGCAGAGTTCAATAACTACCGGCACACTGAGTTCACAGATCTCTGCCAGGTAGAGTTCAATAATGCCAGGTAGAGTTCAAATAACTACCGGCAGAGTTCAACACACTACCGGCAGAGTTCAATAATGCCAGGTTAAGTTCAATAACTGACATGCAGAGTTCAATAACTACGGCAGAGGTTCAATAATGCCAGGTAGACACAATAACTACCGGCAGAGTTCAATAACTGACCGGCAGAGTTCAATAACTACCGTTCAGAGTTCAATACCCACTACCGGCAGAGTTCAATAATGCCAGGTAGAGTTCAATAACTACCGGCAGAGTTCAATAACTACCGGCAGAGTTCATAAACTACCGTAGGCTGAGTTCAATACACTACGGCAGAGTTTCAATAATGCCAGGTAGAGTTGAGTTTAATAACTACCGGCTGAGTTCAATAACTACCAGCTAGAGTTCAATAACTACCGGCATAGTTCAATAACAGCTACTGGCAGAGTTCTTCAATAACTACCGGCAGAGTTCAATAGCTACCGGCAGAGTTCAATAACTACACATGCAGAGTTCAATAACTACCGCAGAGTTCAATAATGCCAGGTAGAGTTCAATAACTACATGCAGAGTTCAATAACTACCGGCAGAGTTCAATAACTAACCGGCAGAGTTCAATAATGCCAGGTAGAGTTTCAATAATGCTAGGTAGAGTTCAATAACTACCGGCAGAGGTTCAATAACTACCGGCAGAGTTCAATAACTAGCAGAGTTCAATAATGCCAGAGTAGAGTTCAATAATGCCAGGTAGACATGCACAATAACTACCGGCAGAGTTCAATAATGCCAGGTAGAGTTCATAATGCCAGGTAGAGTTCAATAACTACCGGGCAGAGTTCAATAACTACCGACAGCAGAGTTTAATAACTACCGGCAGAGTTCAATAATGCCAGGTAGAGTTCAATAATGCCAGGTAGAGTTCAATAACTACCGGCAGAGTTCAATAACTACCGGCAGAGTTCAATAATGCCAGCACAGAGTTCAATAACTACCGGCAGAGTTCAATAACTACCGGCAGAGTTCAATAACTACCGGGCAGAGTTCAATAATGCCAGGTTAGAGTTCAATAACTACCGGCAGAGTTCAATAGGTTACCGGCAGAGTTCATGCACAACTACAGGCAGAGTTCAATAACTACCGGTAGAGTTCAATAACTACCGGCAGAGTTCAATAATGCCAGGTAGAGTTCAATAACTACCGGCTGAGTTTCAATAACTACCGGTAGAGTTCAATAACTACCGGCAGAGTTCAATAATGCCAGGTAGAGTTCAATAACTACCGCTGAGTTCAATAACTACCGGCAGAGTTCAATAACTACGGCAGAGTTCAATAACTACCGGCAGAGTTCAATAGCTACCGGCAGAGTTCAATAACTCCAGGCAGAGTTCAATAACTACCTGGCTGAGAGTTCAATAATGCCAGGTAGAGTTCAATAACTACCGGCAGAGTTCAATAACTACCGGCAGAGTTCAATAACTACCGGCAGAGTTCAATAACTACCGGCAGAGTTTAATAATGCCAGGTAGAGTTCAATAATGCCAGGTAGAGTTCAATAACTACCGGCAGAGTTCAATAACTACCGGCAGAGTTCAATAACTACCGGCAGAGTTCAATAATGCCAGGTAGAGTTCAATAATGCCAGGTAGAGTTCAATAACTACCGGCAGAGTTCAATAACTACCGGCAGAGTTCAATAAACTACCGGCAGAGTTCAATAATGCCAGGTAGAGTTCAATAAATGCCAGGTAGAGTTCAATAACTACCGGCAGAGTTCAATAACTACCGGCAGAGAGTTCAATAATGCCCGGTAGAGTTTCAATAACTACCGGCAGAGTTCAATAACTACCGGCAGAGTTCAATAATGCCAGGTAGAGTTCAATAACTACCGGCAGAGTTCAATAACTACCGGCAGAGTTCAATAACTACCGGCAGAGTTCAATAACTACCGGCAGAGTTCAATAATTCCAGGCAGAGTTCAATAACTACCGGCAGAGTTCAATAACTACCGGCAGAGTTCAATAACTACCGGCAGAGTTCAATAACTACCGGCAGAGTTCAATAATGCCAGGTAGAGTTCAATAACTACCGGCAGAGTTCAATAACTACCGGTAGAGTTCAATAACTACCGGCATAGTTCAATAACTACGGCAGAGTTCAATAACTACCGGGTAGAGTTCAATAGCTACCGGCAGAGTTCAATAACTCCAGGCAGAGTTCAATAACTACCGGCAGAGTTCAATAACTCCAGGCAGAGTTCAATAACTACCGGCAGAGTTCAATAACTACCGGCAGAGTTCAATAACTACCGGCAGAGTTCAATAATGCCAGGTAGAGTTCAATAATGCCAGGTAGAGTTCAATAACTACCGGCAGAGTTCAATAACTACCGGCAGAGTTCAATAACTACCGGCAGAGTTCAATAATGCCAGGTAGAGTTCAATAATGCCAGGTAGAGTTCAATAACTACCGGCAGAGTTCAATAATGCCAGGTAGAGTTCAATAATGCCAGGTAGAGTTCAATAACTACCGGCAGAGTTCAATAACTACCGGCAGAGTTTAATAACTACCGGCAGAGTTCAATAATGCCAGGTAGAGTTCAATAACTGCCAGGTAGAGTTCAATAACTACCGGCAGAGTTCAATAACTACCGGCAGAGTTCAATAACTCCAGGCAGAGTTCAATAACTACCGGCAGAGTTCAATAACTACCGGCAGAGTTCAATAACTACCGGCAGAGTTCAATAACTACCGGCAGAGTTCAATAACTACCGGCAGAGTTCAATAACTACCGGCAGAGTTTAATAACTACCGGCAGAGTTCAATAATGCCAGGTAGAGTTCAATAATACCAGGCAGAGTTCAATAACTACCGGCAGAGTTCAATAACTACCGGCAGAGTTTAATAATGCCAGGTAGAGTTCAATAATGCCAGGTAGAGTTCAATAACTACCGGCAGAGTTCAATAACTACCGGCAGAGTTTAATAATGCCAGGTAGAGTTCAATAATGCCAGGTAGAGTTCAATAACTACCGGCAGAGTTCAATAACTACCGGCAGAGTTCAATAGCTACAGGCAGAGTTCAATAACTACAGGCAGAGTTCAATAACTACCGGCAGAGTTCAATAACTACCGGCAGAGTTCAATAACTACCGGCAGAGTTCAATAACTACCGGCAGAGTTCAATAACTACGGCAGAGTTTCAATAACTACCAGTTCAATAACTACCGGCAGAGTTCAATAGCTACCGGCAGAGTTCAATAACTACCGGCAGAGTTCAATAACTCCAGGCAGAAGTGAGACGCAGGAGGATGGCCCTATTCCACCACTCTGTAGACTACTGTCCAACCCAAAGCTTCCTCCAGGAGGACTAACATTCCATTTAATAACAAAATAAAAATAAATAATAATAATGAAATAACAAAAGATGATGAAAAGTTATAGATGTCTTGTATAATTGTATTGCTGAGTGCAAGGTCTCTCCCAAACCAGACCTCAGTATCAACCTGTCTTTCAGTCAGAGGACATTTCATAAGCATCTCTTCTGTATTTAAAGGATACTGTTTTATTAGTAATCACGGTAAGACTTGACACCTAGCATCATAGCACGTTATAACCATGTCATAATATGTAATAACCAGCCATAAAATAATGCAATATGTCACAACAGGTGTAAATATATGGGTCATGACAGGGTTATGACCATGTTATGGCTGGTTATGACAAGTTGTCAGCTGTTATGACATGTGACATAACGATTTATGTTATGAGTGTCAAGTAAAGTGTTAACGTAATCACTTTTTGTGGGAATGTAAGTAATCCATACCCAACCCTCCAGTAAGCCATGATGAACTCCATACCCAACCCTCCAGTAAGCCATGATGAACTCCATACCCAACCCTCCAGTAAGTCATGATGAACTCCATACCCAACCCTCCAGTAAGCCATGATGAACTCCATACCCAACCCTCCAGTAAGCCATGATGAACTCCATACCCAACCCTCCAGTAAGTCATGATGAACTCCATACCCAACCCTCCAGTAAGCCATGATGAACTCCATACCCAACCCTCCAGTAAGCCATGATGAACTCCATACCCAACCCTCCAGTAAGCCATGATGAACTCCATACCCAACCCTCCAGTAAGCCATGATGAACTCCATACCCAACCCTCCAGTAAGTCATGATGAACTCCAATACCCAACCCTCCAGTAAGCCATGATGAACTCCATACCCAACCCTCCAGTAAGCCATGATGAACTCCATACCCAACCCTCCAGTAAGTCATGATGAACTCCATACCCAACCCTCCAGTAAGTCATGATGAACTCCATACCCAACAACCTCCAGTATACCCAACCCTCCAGTAAGCCATGATGAACTCCATACCCAACCCTCCAGTAAGTCATGATGAACTCCATACCCAACCCTCCAGTAAGCCATGATGAACTCCATACCCAAACCCTCCAGTAAGTCATGATGAACTCCATACCCAACCCTCCAGTAAGTCATGATGAACTCCATACCCAACCCTCCAGAAGTCATGATGAACTCCATACCCAACCTCCAGTAAGCCATGATGAACTCCATACCCAACCCTCCAGTAAGCCATGATGAACTCCATACCCAACCCTCCAGTAAGCCATGATGAACTCCATACCCAACCCTCCAGTAAGCCATGATGAACTCCATACCCAACCCTCCAGTAAGTCATGATGAACTCCATACCCAACCTCCAGTAAGCCATGATGAACTCCATACCCAACCCTCCAGTAAGCCATGATGAACTCCATACCCAACCCTCCAGTAAGCCATGATGAACTCCCATACCCAACCCTCCAGTAAGCCATGATGAACTCCATACGCAACCCTCCAGTAAGCCATGATGAACTCCATACCCAACCCTCCACAGTAAGCCATGATGAACTCCATACCCAACCCTCCAGTAAGTCATGATGAACTCCATACCCAACCCTCCAGTAAGTCATGATGAACTCCATACCCAACCCTCCAGTATACCCAACCCTCCAGTAAGCCATGATGAACTCCATACCCAAGGGAGGCCAGTAAGTCATGATGACAGGGACCCAACCCTCCAGTAAGCCATGATGAACTCCATACCCAACCCTCCAGTAAGTCATGATGAACTCCATACCCAACCCTCCAGTAAGTCATGATGAACTCCATACCCAACCCTCCAGTAAGTCATGATGAACTCCATACCCAACCCTCCAGTAAGCCATGATGAACTCCATACCCAACCCTCCAGTAAGCCATGATGAACTCCATACCCAACCCTCCAGTAAGCCATGATGAACTCCATACCCAACCCTCCAGTAAGTCATGATGAACTCCATACCCAACCCTCCAGTAAGTCATGATGAACTCACTTACAAAACTCTGTTTTGGACAAGACTGACTTTATGACCAAAATTATCCTATTTACACTTTAATCAATTCTGAATCATATCGATGCCACATAGGCCTTTATCAAAAGGAGAAGTAGTTTAAGGCCGTTGCTATTTAACTATTCAGAATTAATCCCTAAATTTAACCCTATCCCAAACCTTAACCCTTAATTCATCTACTCAGAATTAATCCCAAAATTTAACCAGCTGTGAGGAGACAGCAGCAGCCACAGCAGGAGGTGCAACCCGGGGTATCCAGATCAACCCAGGGTATCCAGATCAACCCAGGGTATCCAGATCAACCCAGGGAGTCCAGATCAACCCAGGGTATCCAGATCAACCCAGGGAGTCCAGATCAACCCAGGGTATTCAGATCAACCCAGGGAGTCCAGATCAACCCAGGGTATTCAGATCAACCCAGGGAGTCCAGATCAACCCAGGGAGTCCAGATCAACCCAGGGTATCCAGATCAACCCAGGGTATCCAGATCAACCCAGGGAGTCCAGATCAACCCAGGGTATTCAGATCAACCCAGGGAGTCCAGATCAACCCAGGGTATTCAGATCAACCCAGGGAGTCCAGATCAACCCAGGGAGTCCAGATCAACCCAGGGAGTTTTAAATTTGACATTTGGAGTAACTTGGACAAACATCGGAATCTGAAATCAAATTGGTCAAACCGTGAGATCTGGTTGCATGAGGCTGGCAGGCAGGCAGGCAGGCAGGCAGGCAGGCAGGCAGGCAGGCAGGCAGGCTGGCAGGCAGGCAGGCAGGCTGGCAGGCAGGCTGGCAGGCAGGCAGGCAGGCAGGCAGGCAGGCAGGCAGGCAGGCAGGCAGGCAGGCAGGCAGGCTGGCAGGCAGGGTGGCAGGCAGGCAGGCAGGGAGGGTGGCAGGCAGGCAGGCTGGCAGGCAGGCAGGCAGGCTGGCAGGCAGGCTGGCAGGCAGGCAGGCAGGCAGGCTGGCAGGCAGGCAGGCTGGCAGGCAGGCAGGCAGGCAGGCAGGCAGGCAGGCAGGCAGGCAGGCAGGCAGGCAGGCAGGCAGAATAACAAAAGGCCAACTACGTACATCTGAACCTAATTGCTACTGTACTTTATTTATATTTTTTACTGGTGCTTCATTACAGGTAGAAGAGCTGCATATTTCCTAGTTTCATGCAGTGACTCTGATCCCATCACACCACACAGACAGGGAGGCAGCACACACACAGACAGGGAGGCAGCACCACACAGACAGGGAGGCAGCACAGCACCACACAGACAGGGAGGCAGCACAGCACCACACAGACAGGGAGGCAGCACCACACAGACAGGGAGGCAGCACCACACAGACAGGGAGGCAGCACAGCACCACACAGACAGGGAGGCAGCACCACACAGACAGGGAGGCAGCACCACACAGACAGGGAGGCAGCACAGCACCACACAGACAGGGAGGCAGCACCACACAGACAGGGAGGCAGCACCACACAGACAGGGAGGCAGCACAGCACCACACAGACAGGGAGGCAGCACAGCACCACACAGACAGGGAGGCAGCACCACACAGACAGGGAGGCAGCACCACACAGACAGGGAGGCAGCACAGCACCACACAGACAGGGAGGCAGCACAGCACCACACAGACAGGGAGGCTGCACCACACAGACAGGGAGGCAGCACCACACAGACAGGGAGGCAGCACAGCACCACACAGACAGGGAGGCTGCACCACACAGACAGGGAGGCAGCACAGCACAGACAGGGAGGCTGCACCACACAGACAGGGAGGCTGCACCACACAGACAGGGAGGCAGCACAGCACCACACATACAGGGAGGCAGCACAGCACCACACAGACAGGGAGGCAGCACAGCACCACACAGACAGGGAGGCAGCACCACACAGACAGGGAGGCAGAACCACACAGACAGGGAGGCAGAACCACACAGACAGGGAGGCTGCACAGCACCACACAGACAGGGAGGCAGCACCACACAGACAGGGAGGCAGCACCACACAGAGAGGCAGCACAGCACAGCACCACACAGACAGGGAGGCAGCACCACACAGACAGGGAGGCAGCACAGCACCACACAGACAGGGAGGCAGCACAGCACCACACAGACAGGGAGGCAGCACCACACAGACAGGGAGGCTGCACCACACAGACAGGGAGGCTGCACCACACAGACAGGGAGGCAACACCACACAGACAGGGAGGCAACACCACACAGACAGGGAGGCAGCACCACACAGACAGGGAGGCAGCACCACACAGACAGGGAGGCAGCACCACACAGACAGGGAGGCAGCACCACACACAGGGAGACACAGACAGGGAGGCAGCACAGCACCACACAGACAGGGAGGCAGCACAGCACCACACAGACAGGGAGGCAGCACAGCACCACACAGACAGGGAGGCAGCACAGCACCACACAGACAGGGAGGCTGCACCACACAGACAGGGAGCACAGCACCACACAGACAGGGAGGCAGCACAGCACCACACAGACAGGGAGGCAGCACCACACAGACAGGGAGGCAGCACAGCACCACACAGACAGGGAGGCAGCACAGCACCACACAGACAGGGAGGCAACACCACACAGACAGAGAGGCAGCACCACACAGACAGAGAGGCAGCACCACACAGACAGGGAGGCAGCACCACACAGACAGGGAGGCAGGATATTAAATGGCTGCTACATCAAAACCCCAAATAGGATAAGGACGGAAGGGATTTTCCAACAGTCTCCAGCACTTCGCTGCACTGCACCTCCAGCATCGTCGTGACGATGGGATGTGGGGGAGGAGCAGTTAGACCATTCCTCAATAAAGGAATTATTTTCATGTCTTTCTCATTTGCATCACAAAGAGGTGTACTAATGCATTATATATACAGCAGGGTGGAACCGTGTGTGTGTGTGTGTGTGTGTGTAATAAACGGAGCAGGGTGGAATTGGAAGCTTCAACACTTTGCCCTTTTTACATTTCCAGGGATAGAATCCTCCTCTCCTCTCCTCTCCTCTCCTCTCCTCTCCTCTCCTCTCCTCTCCTCTCCTCTCCTCTCCTCTCCTCTCCTCTCCTCTCCTCTCCTCTCCTCTCCTCTCCTCTCCTCTCCTCTCCTCTCCTCTCCTCTCCTCTCCTCTTTCCTCTCCTCTCCGCTCCCTACAGTATACGTTTCATTAATAATGTGGCCATATACTCCCGGCAGGCCCAGTTATTCAGGAAAGTTTAACACACGCTCTGCCTACTCTCCAATCCGATAATCCGAGCGGCTATTCCTTGTGCACCTAGAACCTAACTTCAATATAGCCTACATTTTTGTCATTTAACTTTTCAAATGTATTACCTTTTATAAGTGGCATAAACACAACCAGTCAATGTTTTAATCTGATTAGGCTACTTTAAATGTATCCTGTAGGAATGCACACGTTCGTCCAAAATATAATTCCAGCATCCTCAAAATGGCTTGACATTAACCAACTTTCCATCCAACCTTTTTATTCAAATAAAGTGTGTTGGATAAGAAATGTCTCGCCAGGCCTGATGAAAACGTCTAAATGTCGACAAAACAATATACGCTAGACATGGTGGGATCTTTGTGTGTCAGTTAAATTTATTATGAGAGAAATGGTGGTGGAAAAGCTTTTATGCACAATTATTGATATAATAGCCATCATGTCGAAGTAAACTTGGAGTCACATGATGATATGTGGTGTGGTCCTCCCACTATGACTCGGGAAACCATGCAGTTTATTAAGCTTCAGATTAAATAAGTTATTATGAACTTCACAGGGTGGTGAAAGTGCATGGTGATGAGCTTGATGCTCCTTTCAATATATATCCACCTCTGGCCTGCTGGCCCCCCTACCTCTACAGAAGCACAGTTCCCGCTCAGCCTAGTCAAAGCTATTCGCTGCTCTGGCACCCCAATGGTGGAACAAGCTCCCCCACGACGCCAGGACAGCGGAGTCACTGACCACCTTCCGGAGACACTTGAAACCCTACCTCTTTAAGGAATACCTGGAATAGTATAAAAGTAATCCTTCTTCCCCCACCCCCCCCATAAAAAAAAAAAAAGTAAAAAAAAAAGTGGTTGTCCCACTGGCTATCATAAATTGAATGCACCAATTTGTAAGTCGCTCTGGATAAGAGCGTCTGCTAAATGATGTAAATGTAAATATCGAGGGTATTATTCCGGTGACATGATGATCGATGCTTTGCTGCCATTGACATTTGAATAAAAATTTTCTCGCACTTTTGTCCATAATCTCATCATGTAGTAGGCTATACCTGCGCTGTATCTGCCAGCTGTTGGCTAGAGGCCAACACCAGAGTGGGCATATTCACTATACCTACACAACATTAGAGACAGAACCATCAGTAGGCCTACGGTAACAAATGCCATGGAAACCCATTTAGCTTGTATTTTGTATTCGGTACACGGGAATTTAACTGCAAAACTCATTTTTATTTGCACTACATATTTACGCACAGACTTTTATCTGCAACAAGTCAATTTGATTGAAACACAACTCTGATGGGAAAATGCACATTTTGTTTTTAATGCACATTTTTGAATATTCGCATGAAAATCTGTCGCTAATTGGATTGAAACCTAGCTATAGACACCCTGAGCTATGGACACCCTGAGCTATAGACACCCTGAGCTATGGACACCCTGAGCTATGGACACCCTGAGCTATAGACACCCTGAGCTATAGACACCCTGAGCTATAGACACCCTGAGCTATGGACACCCTGAGCTATAGACACCCTGAGCTATGGACACCCTGAGCTATGGACACCCTGAGCTATGGACACCCTGAGCTATAGACACCCTGAGCTATAGACACCCTGAGCTATAGACACCCTGAGCTATAGACACCCTGAGCTATGGACACCCTGAGCTATGGACACCCTGAGCTATAGACACCCTGAGCTATGGACACCCTGAGCTATGGACACCCCTGAAGACTCTGGCAGGTGGGCTAGATAGTGCCTGCACATCATGGTTCACCAGCAGCCCCAAACGTCTAAAGAATAAGATACAGACCAGCCAAAACAAGCTTAACTCCACCTCATACTCATCTGGATGTCGAACATTTTAAGCAGCTAGGCTGGTTATCTGTGGAAAAAAAAAATTAGTAATGTTAATTCAACTTGGTCTGGTCCACAGAATTATCCCCCAGGTACCTACTATTTTTCATTCGTTAGAGAAGTCCACCAGCATAATACCGGAGCCAGAGATATAATATTCACTGTTTTAAATATCAGAGTCTACATTATAAGAACACATTTTTATATACCTGGCGTCTGTTGAGTGGAACAAGTTACCACGGCAACTCAAAGCCATACCAAACATAACCACTTTTTTAAAAAAAATATGTCAAAATCTGGCTAATGTGTGAACAGTATAACCTTTTATTGTCTGTATCTATGTAACGTTTATGTATCTCTGTAATTGTATGTGTATTTATGTAAATAAATAGAGACCACAATGGAAATAAGTCCCCGAGTTTATTGTGTAATCCTGGTCCCTTTTAAAAATCTTTGTACTCTGTGTATTCCATAGGGTAAAAGTAATGCATCATGTAAGCAAAAGGCTGGCATTTGGAGAAAAAAATAATGTAAGCGCATTCAGAAAGTATTCATACCCCTTGACTTATTCCACATTGTTGTGTTACAGCAGTCATTCAAAATGTAATAAAAAACATATATATATATTCTCAGCCATATACACACAATACCACAAAGTAACAAAGTGAAAACATGTTTTTAGACATTTCTGCAAATGTATTGAAAATGAAATACAGAAATATGTAATTTACATATGTATTTATACCCCTGAGTCAAAACTTTGTAGAAGCACCTTTGACAGCTTTGAGTCGTGTGTGTGTGTATGCCTGTATCAGCTTTGAGTCGTGTTGTGTATGCCTGTATCAGCTTTGCAAATCTTCGCCACGGTCTAAGGTCACTTGCACTCTGAAGCAGGTTCTCATCAAGGATTTGCCTGTATTGTCTCCATTCATTGTTCCCTGTAACCTTACCAGTCTCCCAGTCCCTGCCGCTGAAAAGCATAATGCAGCGAGGGATGGTGTTAGACGGGTGATGAGCTCCAGACATAGCCCTTTGCATTCAGGCTAAAGAGTTCCATTTTTGTCTCATCAGACCACAGAATATTTTGCCTCATGCTCCGAGTCTTTCACGTGCCTTTTGGCAAACTCCAGGCATGCTGTCATGCATTTTTTTTCAGGAGTGGCCACTCTCCCATAAAGCCCAGATTGGTGAAGTGCTGAAGAGACCGTTGTCCTTCAACCAAATCAGATGTATTTATACAGCACAATTCAGACATGAATGCAACGCAATGAGCTTCACAGGAAAAAAACTATGAAAATAAAAACCTAAATATTTACTACACATCAAACATAAGAAGATGAAAAACAAAAGAATAAGAATAAAAACTGAAGGACTAAAAAGCTAAAAAGGTCTCTTTTAAACTTGTTCACAGTTTCAGCCCCCCCTCTGGCAGGCTGTTCCAGAGGCTGGGGGCATAGTAACTAAAGGCTGCCTCTCCATGCCTCTTGGTCCTAGACTTTGGGATAGTTAAAGGCCAGTGGACCTGAGGGACCTACTGGGTACATACAGTTGAAGTCGGAAGCTGACATACACTTAGGTTGGAGTCAGTAAAACTCATTTTTCAACCACTCCACAAATTTCTTGTTAACAAACTATAGTTTTGGCAAGTCGGTTAGGACATCTACTTTGTGCATGACACAAGTAATTTTTACAACAATTGTTTACAGACAGATTATTTCACTTATAATTCACTGCATCACAATTCCAGTGGGTCAGAAGTTTACATACACTAAGTTGACTGTGCCTTAAAACAGCTTGGAAAATTCCAGAAAATGATGTCATGGCTTTAGAAGCTTTCTGATAGGCTAATTGACATCCTTTGAGTCAATTGGAGGTGTACCTGTGGATGTATTTCAAGGCCTACCTTCAAACTCAGTGCCTCTTTGCTTGACATCATGGGAAATTGAAAAGAAATCAGCCAAGACCTCAGAAAAAAAATTGTAGACCTCTACAAGTCTGGTTCATTCTTGGGAGCAATTTCCAAATGCCTGAAGGTACCACGTTCATCTGTACAAACAATAGTACGCAAGTATAAACACCATGGGACCACGCAGCCGTCATACCGCTCAGGAAGGAGACGCATTCTGTCTCCTAGAGATGAACGTACTTTGGTGAGAAAAGTGCAAATCAATCCCAGAACAACAGCAAAGGACCTTGTGAAGATGCTGGAGGAAACAGGTGCAAAAGTATCTATAACCACAGTAAAACAAGTCCTATATCGACATAACCTGAAAGGCCGCTCAGTAAGGAAGAAGCCACTGCTCCAAAACCGCCATTAAAAAGCCAGACTACGGTTTGCAACTGCACACGAGAACAAAGATCGTACTTTTTGGAGAAATGTCCTCTGGTCTGATGAAACAAAAATAGAACTGTTTAGCCATAATGACCATCATTATGTTTGGAGGAAAAAGGGGGTGCTTGCAAGCCGAAGAACACCATCCCAACCGTGAAGCACGATGGTGGCAGCATCATGCTGTGGGGGTGCTTTTTTTTTGTTTGTTTTTTTTTTGTTTTTTGGGGGGTACAATTGTAGACCTGCACAAGGCTGGGATGGGCTACAAGATAATAGGCAAGCAGCTTGATGAGAAGTCAATCACCCTCGGTCTGGGGCTCCATGCAAGATCTCACCTCGTTGGGCATCAATGATCATGAGGAAGGTGAGGGATCAGCCCAGAACTACACGGCAGGACCTGGTCAATGACCTGAAGAGAGCTGGGACCACAGTCTCAAAGAAAACCATTAGCAACACACTACGCCGTCATGGATTAAAATCCTGCAGCGCACGCAAGGTCCCCCCTGCTCAAGCCAGCGCATGTCCAGGCCCGTCTGAAGTTTGACAATGACCATCTGGATGATCCAGAGGAGGAATGGGAGAAGGTCATGTGGTCTGATGACACAAAAATAGAGCTTTTTGGTCTAAACTCCACTCGCCGTGTTTGGAGGAGAGAAGAAGGATGAGTACAACCCCAAGAACACCATCCCAACCGTGAAGCATGGAGGTGGAAACATCATTCTTTGGGTATGCTTTTCTGCAAAGGGGACAGGACGACTGCACCGTATTGAGGGGAGGATGGATGGGGCCATGTATCACGAGATCTTGGCCAACAACCTCCTTCCCTCATAAAGACCATTGAAGATGGGTCGTGGCTGGGTCTTCCAGCATGACAACGACCTGAAACACACAGCAAGGGCAACTAAGGAGTGGCTCCGTAAGAAGCATCTCAAAGTCCTGGAGTGGCCTAGCCAGTCTCCAGACCTGAACCCAATAGAACATCTTTGGAAGGAGTTGAAAGTCTGTGTTGCCCAGCGACAGCCCCGAAACCTGAAGGATCTGGAGAAGGTCTGTATGGAGGAGTGGGCCAAAATCCCTGCTGCAGTGTGTGCAAACCTGGTCAAGACCTACAGGAAACGTATGATCTCTGTAATTGCAAACAAAGGTTTCTGTACCAAATATTAAGTTCTGCTTTTCTGATGTATCAAATACTTATGTCATGCAAAAAAATGCAAATTAATTACTTAAACATCACACTGTGATTTTCTGGATTTTAGATTAGATTCCGTCTCTCACAGTTGAAGTGTATCTATGATAAAAATTACAGACCTCTACATGTTTTGTAAGTAGGAAAACCTGCAAAATCGGCAGTGTATCAAAGTATTTAGTCAGCCACCAATTGTGCAAGTTCTCCCACTTAAAAAGATGAGAGAGGCCTGTAATTTTCATCATAGGTACACGTCAACTATGACAGACAAATTGAGAAAATTTTTTCCAGAACATCACATTGTAGGATTTTAAATGAATTTATTTGCAAATTATGGTGGAAAATAAGTATTTGGTCACCTACAAACAAGCAAGATTTCTGGCTCTCACAGACCTGTAACTTCTTCTTTAAGAGGCTCCTCTGTCCTCCGCTCGTTACCTGTATTAATGGCACCTGTTTGAACTTGTTATCAGTATAAAAGACACCTGTCCACAACCTCAAACAGTCACACTCCAAACTCCACTATGGCCAAGACCAAAGAGCTGTTAAAGGACACCAGAAACAAAATTGTAGACCTGCACCAGGCTGGGAAGACTGAATCTGCAATAGGTAAGCAGCTTGGTTTGAAGAAATCAACTGTGGGAGCAATTATTAGGAAATGGAAGACATACAAGACCACTGATAATCTCCCTCGATCTGGGGCTCCACGCAAGATCTCACCCCGTGGGTCAAAATGATCACAAGAACGGTGAGCAAAAATCCCAGAACCACACTGGGGGACCTAGTGAATGACCTGCAGAGAGCTGGGACCAAATTAACAAAGCCTACCATCAGTAACACACTACGCCGCCAGGGACTCAAATCCTGCAGTGCCAGATGTGTCCCCCTGATAAGCCAGTACATGTTCAGGCCCATCTGAAGTTTGCTAGAGTGCATTTGGATGATCCAGAAGAGGATTGGGAGAATGTCATATGGTCAGATGAATCCAAAATATAACTTTTTGGTAAAAACTCAACTCGTCGTGTTTGGAGGACAAAGAATGCTGAGTTGCATCCAAAGAACACCATACCTACTGTGAAGCATGGGGGTGGAAACATCATGCTTTGGGGCTGTTTTTCTGCAAAGGGACCAGGACGACTGATCCGTGTAAAGGAAATAATGAATGGGGCCGTTTATCGCGAGAATTTGAGTGCAAACCTCCTTCCATCAGCAAGGGCATTGAAGATGAAACGTGGCTGGGTCTTTCAGCATGACAATGATCCCAAACACAACGCCCGGGCAATGAAGGAGTGGCTTCGTAAGAAGCATTTCAAGGTCTCCCGAGTGGCGCAGTGGTCTAAGGCACTGTATTGCAGTGCTAGCTGTGCCACTAGAGATCCTGGTTCGAATCCAGGCTCTGTCGTAGCCGGCCGTGACCGGGAGACCCATGGGGCGGCGCACAATTGGCCCAGCGTCGTCCAGGATAGGGGAGGGAATGGCCGGCAGGGATGTAGCTCAGTTGGTTGAGCATGGCGTTTGCAACGCCAGCGTTGTGGGTTCGATTCCCATGGGGGGGCCAGTAAAAAAATATATATATGTAAAAAGAATGATGTATGCACTCACTAACTGTAAGTCGCTCTGGATAAGAGCATCTGCTAAATGACTAAAATATAAATATAAGGTCCTGGAGTGGCCTAGCCAGTCTCCAGATCTCAACCCCATAGAAAATCTTTGGAGGGAGTTGAAAGTTCGTGTTGCCCAGCGACAGCCCCAAAACATCATTTGGAGATCTGCATGGAGGAATGGGCCAAAATACCAGCAACAGTGTGTGAAGACTTACAGAAAAACGTTTGACCTGTGTCAAAAATCCATAATTTGCAAATAAATTCATTAAAAATCCTACAATGTGATGAACTGGGAAAAAAAATCTCATTTTGTTTGTCATAGTTGACGTGTACCTATGATGAAAATTACAGGCCTCTCTCATCTTTTTTAAGTGGGAGAACTTGCACAATTGGTGGCTGACTAAATACTTTTTTCCCCACTGTATATTCCCCTTTATTACTTTCCAACCCCGCCACCCTTTCCCTACTTAGAGTAAACTAGTGAACAACAATGCTTAGGCCTCTATTTCCAGCTTATACTTACTATCTACATTTTATGGACACAGTCAATTTTACAATAATTATATTTTGTTTGTTTTTTCTGCTGAACTTCTTCTACTCTCAACCTCTCCGATCATTTTCATGATGCCCATCCGGTTTGCTTCTATATGCCATATCTTTCTAACTGTGCTCTTTCACAAAACCTCCCAACCTACAACCTATATACTTATTATGGACACAGTATGCTTACATTATTAGTTATCTTGTATATTGTTTGTTGTTAGTTGTTATAAGTCCCAAACTTCAATTCCATTCAACACCTCCCATCTATCTCTTAACACCATCCATATAGGATTTCTATTTGCCATATATATTTCAACTGTACTGTGATGTCTTACAAAAGTTCTGAATCTTTCTATTCTCATTGTTTCAACAGATTGTGAATTGAAAATATTTTTTTTTGCTAAAAGTATTATTATATTATTGATTGATTGACTATGAATTTTCAGATCACCCAGTAATGCTATCTGCAAGGTTAGCTCCAGGTAAATATTGTAATCCTTTAGCCGTTCCTGGACCAGTGTCCAAAAACAAGCTACAAATGGACAGTACCAAAACAAATTATCTAATGATTCTGTCTCTTCGCAGCAAAATCTACAGTGCTGGGAAGATTGTATCCCCCATATAAATAACATTCTATTGGTAGCAATAATTTTATATAATAATTTAAATTGAAAGATTCGAAGTTTTGAATCCGGTGTCGTTTTGCGTATCAGTTCATAAACACTATGCCATGGGATCGGTACGTCAAAAATCTCTACCCAACTATTTTGCAATCTATATGGGACGGCTGTCAATCCTTTGGTCCTGAAATGAAAACTGATATACTTTTTTATTTATCACAGTTTTCCTTAACCAATTATGTTCTTTAATGCAAGGCCGACAGACAAGTTCCTTACTTTCTCCTCCTTCCACTTTCCTCTTCCATTTTTGCAGTAAGGCTGCAATTATTTGGTTGTAATTTTGGGTAGAGCAGACATTTCCATATGTTTTTGTTAGCTGCATGTGCGACATAACTCCACCAGTCCTACCGATGATATCATTTACGAAGATTATACCTTTTTTAAACATTTTGTCAAAAAAAATAGGTTTTTTGTCAATTAGTATATTTGAGTTTAACCACAATATTTGTTGCATTATTTGTTCTGTCGTTTCTGGAGGATTAAATTGAAATTGCAACCAACTTTCTATGGCTTGTTTTAGAAATAGTGATATTTGGGAGATGATTTCCTTTTCAAATAACTGAAAGTGAGTGGTTGTAATCTGAATAAAGGGAAAAAGGCCATTCTTGAACATTGGGTGAGACAATCTTACTAATTTGCTAGAGAACCAGTTCGGATTTAAGTATAACTTTTGCATGACTGAAGCTTTTAGTTATAGGTCTAATGCTTTAATATTTAATAATTTCTGTCCTCCGAATTCATATTCATTATATAAATAGGCCCGTTTAATTTTGTCTGGCTTGCCGTTCCACATAACATTGAATATTTTTTTCTCATATAATTAAAAAACTGTTCGCTAGGCTTAGGCAAGACCATCAGCAAATAGGTAAACTGGGATAATACTAAAGAGTTAATCAGGGTGATTTTTCCACAAATTGACAGGTATTTACCTTTCCATGGTAGCAAGATCTTATCTATTTTTGCTAACTTTCTATTAAAAGTTATTGGAGTGAGATCATTTATTTCCTTTGGGATATGTATTCCGAGTATATCCACATCACCATCAGACCATTTTATTGGTAAACTACATGGTAATGTAAAAATTGTATTTTTTAGTGATCCAATACGTAATATAGTACATTTGTCATAATTTGGTTGTAATCCAGAGAGGTTAGAAAATGTATCTAGATCCTCTATGAGGCTGTGGAGGGATTCTAGTTGTGGATTTAAAAGAAAACATGAATCATCAGTTTACAATGACACCTTTGTTTTTAAGCCCTGGATTTCTAATCCCTTGATATTATTGTTGGATCTGATTTTAATAGCTAACATCTCGATGGCCACAATAAATAGATATGCCGATAGTGGACAACCTTGTTTCACTCCTCTTGACAGTTTAAACGTTTCTGAGAAATAGCCATTATCTACTATTTTACACCTAGGGTTACTATACATGATTTTGACCCATTTTATAAGAGATTCTCCTAAATTGAAATGCTCCATGCATTTATATATAAAACCCAGTCGTACTTTATCAAATGCCTTTTCGAAGTCTGCTATGAATAGCAAGCCTGGTTTCCCAAATTTTCCATAGTGTTCTATTGTTTCCAATACTTGCCTTATGTTATCTCCAATGTAGGTTAAAAACCTGTCTGATTAGAATGAATAATATCCGACAAGACCTTTTAATTCTATGCGCTATACATTTTGCTAGAATTTTTGCATCACAACACTGAAGTGTAAGGGGCCTCCAATTTTTTTAATGGACTGGATCTTTATATTTTCCACTTGTATCCTGTTTCAGTAATGATGAGATCAGACCATCTTCTTGAGTGTCAGATAATCTACCATTTACATAGGAGTGGTTAAAACATGCTAATAACGGTCCTCTTAGTATATCAAAAAAGGTTTGGTATACCTCGACTGTTATGCCATCCAACCCTGGAGTTTTCCCGGACTTAAAGTCTTTAATTGCATCCAGAAGTTCCTCCTCTGTAATTTCACCTTCACATGAGTCTTTCTGTATGGCTGTTAATTTTACATTATCAATAGAAAAAAATCTCTACAATTAGCTTCAGTTAGAGGAGATGGAGGCGACTGAAACGAAAACATATGCTTAAAGTACTTTTTTTCCTCCTTCAAAATATAATTTCCACGCAACTTCATCTAGAATTGTTGAATGAGTTTCCTGTAAACAATAGATATTACATTCCTTCTCTTTGAGCCAGGTAAATATTGTTCTTCTTTTGTTATTATCTGCTAAGCCATTACAATTATAACTGGCTATACTTTTTCCTTTTTTGCTGTGCGGGGTGAACATTTGGAATTTGGAGAAATGTCCTCTGGACTGATGAAACAAAAATAGAACTGTTTAGCCATAATGACCATCGTTATGTTTGGAGGAAAAAGGGGGTACTTGCAAGCTGAAGAACACCATCCCAACCGTGAAGCACGGGGGTGGCAGCATCAGGCTGTGGGGGTGCTTTGCTGCAGGAAGGACTGGTGCACTTCACAAAATAAATGGCATCATGAGGAAGGAAAATTACGTGGATATATTGAAGCAACATCTCAAGACATCAGTCAGGAAGTTTAAGCTTGGTCGCAAATGGGTCTTTCAAATGGACAATGACCCCAAGCATTCTTCCAAAGTTGTAGCAAAATGGCTTAAGGACAACAAAGTCAAGGTATTGGAGTGGCCATCACAAAGCCCTGACCTCAATCCTATAGAAAATGTGTGGGCAGAACTGAAAAAGCGTGTGCGAGCAAGGAGGCCTACAAACCTGACTCAGTTACACTGCCTCTGTCAGGAGGAATGGGCCAAAATTCACCCAACTTATTGTGGGAAGTTTGTGGAAGGCTACCCGAAGTGTTTGACCCAAGTTAAACATTTTAAAGGCAATGCTACCAAATACTAATTGAATGTATTTAAACTTCTGACCCACTGGGAATGTGATGAAATAAATAAAATCTGAAATAAATCATTCTCTCTACTATTATTCTGACATTTCACATTCTTAAAATAAAGTGGTGATCCTAACTGACCTAAGACAGGGAAGTTTTACTAGGATTAAATGTCAGGAATTGTGAAAGACTGAGTTTAAATGTATTTGGCCAAGGTGTATGTAAACTTCCGACTTCAACTGTAACTTAAAAGCATGTCTGATACGTATTGGGGTGCACAATCGTGGATTGATTTAAAAACCAATAGAATACATTTTAAATTAATTCTAAAACTCACAGGGAGCCAGTGCAGTGACCTTAAAACCGGTGTAATGTGTGCTCTCCGTCTGGTCTTGGTCAGTACCCGTGCTGCAGCATTCTGTATGTTTTGCAGTTGACCAATGGCTTTCTTGGGTAGACCAGACAGGAGAGCATTACAGTAGTCAAGCCTGCTTGTAATAAAAGCATGGATGAGTCTCTCTGTATCAGCCTGAGAGAGAAACTGATTTGTTTTTATTAGGCCATCAATGGTCAAATTATTTCTGATTATTAGTGGTCAAGTTAGAAAAATAAGCCCTTCTGTCATTTATAATGTTATTATTCAACATATTACATTTATAATTTATCATTTTACGGTCTTGTTACTAAGTTGCTCTCTCAGAATTTCATAACAAACAAAGCTACCTGACAACGCTACCTGACAACGCTACCTGACAACGCTACCTGACAACGCTACCTGACAACGCTACCTGACAACGCTACCTGACAACGCTACCTGACAACGCTACCTGACAACGCTACCTGACAAAGCTACCTGACAACGCTACCTGACAAAGCTACCTGACAACGCTACCTGACGCTACCTGACAACGCTACCTGACAACGCTACCTGACAACGCTACCTGACAACGCTACCTGACAACGCTACCTGACAAAGCTACCTGACATGGATGCCCAATCTACATAGTTTTTTCCTATTATTATAATTGTTCTCTCTGCATCGCTGGGAAGGGTTCGCTGGGAAGGGTTCGCTGGGAAGGGTTCGTAAGCAGCGTTTCATGGTGCGGTCTACACCTGTTGGATTCAGGGCATGTGACAAATAACATTTGATTTGATTTGATTGTCAGACAGCTGACCCACCATTCAATGGAACACACAACACACCATCAGAAAATAGAGGAACCCTGACGTGGTTGATATCCACACAGGGTTGTATTTATTCTGATTCGTCCAATAGCTTAAACATGTCTCTTTTTCCTTATGGATAACTAGAATTCCTATAAATCATACTATTTCCCTAAGCAGATTCCACTAAGGCTTAAACATTCTGCTTAGCCAGACGTCTTCTTTAATTTAATTTGACTGTTTGTTCATAGCGGTGTGAAGATAAGTGTGGTATAACTGTGTGATGTGCGGCAGCAGTAATAGCTGTGTGAGTAATGGATCCTATCTGATCACATAACCGGAGTCACTCACCACCTTCCTATCTGGACACTGGACCTCCAATTAACTGCTATAGGAGTCAGGCTGTAACATGCTATAAACACTGGACCTCCAGTTAACTGCTATAGGAGTCAGGCTGTAACATGCTATAAACACTGGACCTCCAGTTCTCAGAATATAAAAGTGTGTCCCAATAATATGTCCTAATTCTCCTGAAGTATGTACTCATTCACCGCTTGGTGTCACGCCCTGACATAGAGATCTCTAGTTGGTTTGGTCAGGGTGTCACGCCCTGACATAGAGATCTCTAGTTGGTCTGGTCAGGGTCTCACGCCCTGACATAGAGATCTCTAGTTGGTCTGGTCAGGGTGTCACGCCCTGACATAGAGATCTCTAGTTGGTTTGGTCAGGGTGTCACGCCCTGACATAGAGATCTCTAGTTGGTTTGGTCAGGGTGTCACGCCCTGACATAGAGATCTCTAGTTGGTTTGGTCAGGGTGTCACGCCCTGACATAGAGATCTCTAGTTGGTTTGGTCAGGGTGTCACGCCCTGACATAGAGATCTCTAGTTGGTTTGGTCAGGGTGTCACGCCCTGACATAGAGATCTCTAGTTGGTTTGGTCAGGGTGTCACGCCCTGACATAGAGATCTCTAGTTGGTTTGGTCAGGGTGTCACGCCCTGACATAGAGATCTCTAGTTGGTTTGGTCAGGGTGTCACGCCCTGACATAGAGATCTCTAGTTGGTTTGGTCAGGGTGTGAATATCTAGAGTAGATCTATGTTATCTAGTTCTATGTTGGCCGGGTGTGGTTCCCACTCAGAGGCAGCTGTCGATCGTTGTCTCTGATTGGGGAACATACGTAGGCAGGAGGTAAGCT
Source organism: Coregonus suidteri (assembly GCA_036851935.1). Classification (NCBI taxonomy): domain Eukaryota; kingdom Metazoa; phylum Chordata; class Actinopteri; order Salmoniformes; family Salmonidae; genus Coregonus; species Coregonus suidteri. Next base: position 1,657,963 of record CM072243.1, read on the forward strand.
TGGCTTCATATATGGTGTTGAGTAAAGCTTAAACCATGTATTTAGATTGTAGGTAGGTAGTTGTAGTTAGGTATTGTAGGTAGTTTATTTAGGTAGTTATTGTAGGTTATTGTAGGTAATTATTGTAGGTAAGTATTGTATACGGCGGAGCCCGCACGAGGCTAGCTAACCCACTACCTGGACCAATAAAGCTAGCTAGCTAGCGGGTAGTTACTGGTAACTTTTAGCAACGGTGGATAGTTGTTTCCAATGTTATTTCACGCTTAAGAGTACCTGTAATTAAGCCAGCTAGCTACCTACCATTCAGCTGTTTTTTCTAACCTCATTATCTGAGGCATTAACGTTAGGTAGTTAGTAGCTACTGTACTTAATTACAGCTACTGATTGCAGAAGACAAATGTCTTCTTGTCTGCCACCCAGACAGCTGGCGTCGGGTAAGTTTGGCTTTATACATAGCTTGGGCTTTGTCGAGTAAGGCTTAAATTATGTATTTAGATTGTAGTTAGGTATTGTAGGTAGGCATCGTGGGCTGTTGTGGGTAGTTATTGTAGGTTAGCATTGTATTCGGCGGTGCTGGGTGTAGCACGAAGCTAGCTAGCTAGCTAACTCACCTCCTGGACTAGCTGGCGAGTAGCTATTAGCAACGGTAGCAACTAGATACAATATCCTTTTAGCCAGCTATTTAGCCTTTTAGCCAGCTATTAGCAACGGTAGCAACTAGATACAATATCCTTTTAGCCAGCTACATTTGTTCGCAGCGCCGCCGTTTTTCAAACAAAGTCAACACAGCAGCCATTGCTAGCTAGCCAACACGACCAGCTAGCTGTACTGTAGCAGCTAAATACAATATATTTGTGCTAGCTAGCCAACGTTTAATTATTGCTGTGTTATGAAAGGAACTAGACACGGACACGAATTATCTGTTTAGTGTGTTAACAGACTAATGGTAGTTTGTTGTAACCAAGTATTGGTGCTAAACTGTGTGTTATTGGATGCTAGCATGCTAGTTAGCTATGGCGTCATAGTTAGCTAGCTGAATAAAGTAAGTTGAGTCTATTCCTTGAAACATTGAACCGCTGTAGTTCACAACAATTCTAATTTCTAAAGTGGAAGTTGGGAGAGTTTTTATTCGGGTGGTTCAGTGAAACAATTATAGTTTCTGAGGTGGAAGTTGGGTGAGTTATATTTGGGAGTTTTGGTGAGGGAGGCCCTACTCTCTCCTTTCCCAGATGTTTAGTTCATTTCATTCCGATCTCCTCTGCATTATTGTAGCCATTTGCTACAGCCTGTCAACTATGCCTCTGCCTATCCCTGTTCTCTCCTCTCCGCACAGGCTACACAAACGCCTCACACCGCGTGGCTGCTGCCTCTCTAACTGGTGGTCCCTGCACGCACCCCACACCTGGAGTTCCAGGTCTCAGGCAGCCTCTGGAACTGCCGTTCTGCTGCCAACAAGGCTGACTTCATCCCAGCCTATGCTAACCTCCAGTCCCTCGACTTCCTGGCCCTGACGGAAACATGGATTACCACTGAAAACACTGCTACTCCTACTGCTCTCTCCTCGTCTGACCATGTGTTCTCGCACTTCACGTTCTGTTGGATTTTGTTAATTTGTCTGTGTTTCTATAATAAACGACTATGTACGCATACCACGCTGCACCTTGGTCCAATCCTTTACACGACGAACGTGACAGAAGATCCCACCTCCAACGGACCAAGCAGCGTGACCAGGAGGAGCAATCACCCTGGACACAGGTGGGGAGAACATTCTGGACATGGGAGGAGATATTAGCCGGTAAAAGGACCCTGGGCGAAGGAGGGTTCAACGGCGATGCCGAAGGAGGCCCGAGAGGCAACCCCAATAAACATTTTGGGGGGGCACACGGGGTGGTCGACGAAGCAGCAGGAGGCCGTGAAAAGGCTGACTGTGAGAGGAGGAGGAGGAGGAGGAGGAGGAGGCCGCTATAGCCCTCCAAGACCTACAGCTCAGCAGTCTGAGAGAGGAGACCACCACCTTACGGGGGCTGATAGCTCAGAGGGAGCAGGAGGTCTCCCTTCAGAGGGAGGCGCTACAGGAGGCTCACAGGGAGAAGGAGTCAGTGGATGCACTGAGAGAGGAGTTGGCCAGGCAACAGGAGGAGCTGAGAGAGGAGTTAACCCTTCAGCAGCAGAGAGCTCAGTACTTTGAGCAGAGGCTGGCGAAGCCAGGTTGCAGAGCAGAGCCAACTCCCCGCACTCGTTTTGAGGAGCGTGTGACCGTGCAGGCACCAGGCTATGCGCCGGCGTTGCGTACTGTGCTGCCAGGGTGCCTTCACAGAACAGTGGTGCATGTCCCCAGTTCGGTAAGGCCCGTGCCTGCTCCTCGCACGAAACCAGTGGTGCGTGTCTCCAGTCCAGTACGGCCCATTCCTGCTCCTCGCACCAAACCAGTGGTGCATGTCCCCAGCCCGGTGCGCCCCGTACCCTGCTCCTTGCACCAAACCAGTGGTACGTGTCTCCAGTCCTGTATGGCCCGTACCCTGCTCCTTGCACCAGACTAGTGGTGTGTGTCCCCAGCCCGGTACGGTCCAGTCCAGGGTCAGAGCAGTCCGCTCCACCAGTGCCCAGTCCAGCTCCGGTCAACTGCTCCACTCCAGTGCCAGAGCAGTCTGCTCCACCGGTGCCTAGTCCAGCCCCGGTCAGCTGCTCCAGTCCAGAACCAGAGCAGTCCGCTCCACCGGGATCCAGTTCAGCTCCGGGCAGCAGCTCCACTCCAGTGCCAGAGCAGTCCGCTCCACCGGTGCCAAGTCCGGGTCCGGTCGTCTACTCTCCCACACCAGGGTCCAGACAGGGCTTGGTGCATTGTGGGAGGACTGAGAGGGGAAGCATCACGCCGGGGTCCAGACCGGACCAGGCGTGCAACGGGGAGCTAGAAAAGGAGAGGACAGTAAGGTTGACGTCGCGCCCGGAGCCGGAGCTGCCACCGAGGCTAAATGCCCACCCAGACCCTCCCCTAATGAGTCAGTTTTGCGGCCGCATACCACGCTGCACCTTGGTCCAATCCTTTATACGACGAACGTGACACCTGGATTGGATTGGTGGAGGCTAGAGGGAGTTTCCACCGTATTTCTGAAACCACTCATTTCCTTTCAATCAGTGTATGGTAAGTGAATAAATATGCACTTTGTAATTAAGGAGAGATTATTGGACATAGCCATGCTTATACATTATGCTGTTAGTCTACACCTGTTGTTTACAAAGCATGTGACCAATACAATTTGATTTGATTGATATCATGATAGAGGTGTTTTTAGTGGGAATTGTCCCCACCTCCTTTATGTTCTTCTTCTTCTACCACTTCCTTTGTGGTCTTCTTCTTCTTCTACCACTTCCTTTGTGGTCTTCTTCTTCTTCTACCACTTCCTTTGTGTTTCTTCTTCTTCTACCACTTCCTTTGTGTTCTTCTTCTTCTACCACTTCCTTTGTGGTCTTCTTCTACCACTTCCTTTGTGTTCTTCTTCTTCTACCACTTCCTTTGTGTTCTTCTTCTTCTACCACTTCCTTTGTGTTCTTGTTCTTGTTCTTCTACCACTTCCTTTGTGTTCTTCTTCTTCTACCACTTCCTTTGTGTTCTTCTTCTTCTACCACTTCCTTTGTGTTCTTCTTCTTCTACCACTTCCTTTGTGTTCTTGTTCTTGTTTTTCTACCACTTCCTTTGTGTTCTTCTTCTTCTACCACTTCCTTTGTGTCTTGCTGATGCCTGCTTTCTTCACCCTCCTTCTGGGAGATCTGGACCAGGGAGAGGGAATGGGGGAGAGAGAGGAGCATGGTGCTTGCAACGTCAGGGTCATGAGTTATATTCCCGCTGGGGCCACCCATACCAAAATGTAGCCTGTAGCCTGTACCCTGGGTTATGGGGACTCCTAGCCTGTACCCTGGGTTATGGGGACTCCTAGCCTGTACCCTGGGTTATGGGGACTCCTAGCCTGTACCCTGGGTTATAGAGACTCCTAGCCTGTACCCTGGGGTATGGGGACTCCTAGCCTGTACCCTGGGTTATGGAGACTCCTAGCCTGTACCCTGGGTTATAGAGACTCCTAGCCTGTACCCTGGGGTATGGGGACTCCTTGCCTGTATCCTGGGTTATGGGGACTCCTAGCCTGTACCCTGGGTTATGGGGACTCCTTGCCTGTACCCTGGGTTATGGGAACTCCTAGCCTGTACCCTGGGTTATGGGGACTCCTTCACACAATACCCCATAATGACAAAGTAAAAACAGGTTTTTAGAAATATTTGCAAATATCACTGAAATAAGACATTTACATAACTATTCAGGGATGGTGCCAGGTTTTCTCCAGACGTGACACTTGGCATTCAGGCCAAAGAGTTCAATCTTGGTTTCATCAGACCAGAGAATCTTGTTTCTCATGGTCTGAGAGTCCTTTAGGTGCCTTTTGGCAAACTCCAAGCGGGCTGTCATGTGCCTTTTACTGAGGAGTGGCTTCCGTCTGGCCACTATACCATAAAGGCCTGATTGGTGGAGTGCTGCAGAGATGGTTGTCCTTCTGGAAGGTTCTCCCATCTCCTCCACAGAGGAACTCTGGAGCTCTGTCAGAGTGACTATCGGGTTCTTGGTCACATCCCTGACCATGGCCCTTCTCCCCCGATTGCTCAGTTTGGCCGGGCAGCCAGCTCTAGGAAGAGTCTTGGTGGTTCCAAACTTCATCCATTTAAGAATGATGGAGGCCACTGTGTTCTTGGGGACCTTCAATGCTGTAGCAATTTTTTGGTACCCTTCCCCAGATCTGTGCCTTGACACAATCCTCTTTCGGAGCTCTACAGACAATTCCTTCGACCTCATGGCTTGGTTTTGGCTCTGACATGCAAACTGTTAACTGTGGGACCTTATATAGACCGGTGTGTGGTATTCCAAATCAAGTCAAAAAATCTAAACCTGTTTTCGCTGTGTCATTATGGGGTATTGTGTGTAGATTGATGAGGAAAGCATTTTCTTTAATAAATTTTAGAATAAGGCTGTAATGTAACAAAATGTGGAAAAAGGAAAGGGGTCTGAATACTTTCCGAATGCACGTATCTTAATATGACCAGTTTCTCCCAGCAGGAAAATCATCTTTCAGCAACAAGAACATTTAAATTATTATGTGGATGATAATTAATGGATAGTTTTGTAGGGGTTGATACTAACTTTAGAAACCTTTTAAAAACTTGAATACACTACAAGTTTATTTTCCTGCTGCACAAATTCTCTGCTACAACAGAGTGATCAAATGTAGATGCATCTGTAACTACATACCCACGTCTCTGCTGCCCTGAAAGCCCCTTCCCTTCCTCCCCCTTCCTGTATGGAGCTGCCGACCATCTCTCCAGTGGCTTACTTAAAGCCTAACCCACATAGATATTGTACTGCCTTACAACTAAGACCTTAGCTATCTTTGGAAATAACCTTGAGAATCTATCTAGGACTGAAGGGGAGGGAGGAAACGGGAGTGGGGAGGGAGAAATGGGAGGGAGAGAGGAGAGGAGGAATAACTGGAGGGGGGAGTGAAGGGAAAACTGGAGGGGAGGTAGGGGGGAGAGGAGGGAGAGTTTAGGTACACTTGATTTGTCTCCACTGTAAGACTACATGATTCTGACTCTCCTGAGATCCCTCCTGTCACTGTGCAGACAGGCAGTCGATGCTGAGGGGAGGAGAGGAGCGGCGAAGAGAAGGGAGAGGAGAGATGAGGTAAGGAGAGGGAGAGGCGAGGAGAGGCAAGGAGTGGCGAGGAGAAGGGAGAGGCGAGGAGAGGCGAAGAGAGGGGTGCCCTCTAAAACATATTGGGAGTCATAGATATCAACAACACATATAATGGTTGAAGTGTATACAGCAGTAATTATTATGTAAACCCTATATTGTGTCAAATGGACCGATAACATTTAAATAGTAGATATCTAAATATTTTATAAACTGGATAGGCAGAAATATATGCAAAATATACACATGCGTTTTACACACACACACACACACACACACACACACACACACACACACACACACACACAAACTAGTGATGGGAAGTTTGGCTCTTTTTACTGACTCTGATCTTTGACTCATTTCGTTCATTTGAGTCAGTAATGCCCAGACCATGCAGGACCCCCTACCGGGGAAAGATGAACTGAAAACTCGAGAGTCATGATTCTACAAGCCTCTCAGTCCCATGTGGTTCACCATAGGGGGCTTATTGGAGCCGCCATTTGTGACTGAGACTTTTAAAAATGTGCTGTAAACAATGTACAGTGCTATGAAAAAGTATTTGTTCCCTTTCTAATTTTCTCTACTTTTGCATATTTGTGATACTGAATGTTATCAGATCTTCAACCAAAACCTAATATTAGATAAAGGGAACATCAGTGAACAAATAGCACAACAATTACATATTTATTTCATTTATTTCATAAACAAAGTTATGCAACACCCAATTCCCCTGTGTGAAAAAGTTATTGCCCCCTTACACTCAATAACTGGTTGTGCCACCTTTAGCTGCAATGACTCCAACCAAATGCTTCCTGTAGTTGTTGATCAGTCTCTCACGTCGCTGTGGAGGATTTTGGCCCACTCTTCCATGCAGAACTGCTTTAACTCAGTGACGTGTGGGTTTTCAAGCATGAACTGCTCGTTTCAAGTCCTGCCACAACATCTCAATTGGGATTAGGTCTGGACTTTGACTAGGCCATTCCAAAACTTCCAATTTGTTGCTTTTTAGCAATTTTCATGTAGACTTGATTGTGTGTTTTGGATAATTGTCTTGCTGCATGACCCAGCTGCGCTTCAGCTTCAGCTCACAGACGGATGGTCTGACATTCTCCTGTAGAATTCTCTGATACGGAGCAGAATTCATGGTTCCTTCTATTAAGGCAAGTCGTCCAGGTCCTGAGGCAGCAAAGCATCCCCAAACCATCACACCACCACCACCATGCTTGACCTTTGGTATGATGTTCTTACTGTGGAATGCAGTGTTTGGTTTTCGCCAGGCATAATGGGACCATGTCGTCCAAAAAGTTGACTCAAGTTTGCCAAAAAGCACCTGGATGATCATCAAGACTCTTGGAAGAACATTCTGTGGACAGATGATTCAAAAGTATAACTTTTTGGACGACATGGTCCCATTATGCCTGGCGAAAATCAAACTCTGGCATACAAATACGATTATTTCTTGATACATTTGAAACGAGGTCTAGTTGTGGCCGCAACCGGACTAGATTGTGAAAGACTCTTGGCAGAATGTATTGGCTTGACTGCCGTGAGGGTGGTAAGTACAGTCGTTCGCGAACTGCAGCATCCCACCCCGATTCGTTCTCGGGTTCGAGTTTGTTGTGCAGAGGCTGTGTATGTTTTGGTTCTACAAAGCTGTGTCCATCATTACATTAAATTATCAACTAATTGCAGTCATTCTTGGACCATGTGATCAATTATCAGTTCTAAACATGTATTTTTCGTCTCTATGCTCATGATCTATTTCCCTGCAGGCAGATGACGGACAGTTGGTGGTCGGAGCACGTCTCTGGAGCCGCTGAGCTGGAGGAGCACGTCTCTGGAGCCGCTGAGCTGGAGGAGCACGTCTCTGGAGCCGCTGAGCTGGAGGAGCATGTATTCATCCTGCTGGAGGACTCATTGCGGCCAGCACTAGCAGGTCAAACTAACGACTAAAATGAACGAGTCACTCAAAAAAGCGAATCATACCTCTTGAGTCTGTAGAAAAAGTAGTTGATAAATAACTCATCTTTTGCGAAGTGCACATCAGTAACATGCACATGTGCAGACACGAACACATACACACACACACACAAACACGCCACACACACACACACACACACGCCACACACACACCCACAGGCCACACACACACCCACAGGCCACACGAACACACGCACACAAACACATACACACAAACACACACACAGATATACTCAGGCCCCATAGGCTATAATTATGCAGGTCTGTGTTGTTCTTGCCTAGATCAGCAAAAGGCCAAGAGAGGTGCTCCATTTTTAATGGAGGGGACTAGCATTAGACAGTGTTCTAATGGAGGGGACTAGCACTAGACAGTGTTCTAATGGAGGGGACTAGCATTAGACAGTGTTCTAATGGAGGGGACTAGCACTAGACAGTGTTCTAATGGAGGGGACTAGCACTAGACAGTGTTCTAATGGAGGGGACTAGCACTAGAAAGTGTTCTAATGGAGGGGACTAGCACTAGACAGTGTTCTAATGGAGGGGACTAGCACTAGACAGTGTTCTAATGGAGGGGACTAGCACTAGAAAGTGTTCTAATGGAGGGGACTAGCACTAGAAAGTGTTCTAATGGAGGGGACTAGCACTAGACAGTGTTCTAATGGAGGGGACTAGCACTAGACAGTGTTCTAATGGAGGAAAGATATCCTGGGCAGTGTTCCTTGGCAGGTGTTTATTCCAGGAATGAGAACACAGGGATGACACTGAGTGTGTGTGAGTGCGTGTGTATGTGAAGGCATGCAGAGGCGTCTTCAATCAATCAAATGTATTTATAAAGCCCTTTTTACATCAGCAGATGTCACAAAGTGCTACACAGAAACCCAGCCTAAAACCCCAAACAGCAGCAATGCAGATGTAGAAGCATGGTGGCTAGGAAAAACTCCCTAGAAAGGCAAGAACCTAGGAAGAAACCTAGAGAGGAACCAGGCTCTGAGGGGTGGCCAGTCCCCTTCTGGCTGTGCAGGGTGGAGATTATAAGAGTACATGGCCATTAAGACCAGATTTTTCTCCAAGATGTTCAAACGTTAATAGATGACCAGCAGGGTCAAATAATAATCACAGAGGGTGCAACAGGTCAGTACATCAGGAGTAAATGTCACTTGGCTTTTCATAGCCGGGCATTTAGAGGTTGAAATATCAGGTGCGGTAGAGAGAGAGTTGAAAACAGCAGGTCTGGGACAAGGTAGCACGTCCGGTGAACAGGTCAGGGTTCCATAGCCGCAGGCAGAAGAGTTGAAACTGGAGCAGCAGCACGACCAGGTGGACTGGGGACAGCCAGGAGTCATCAGGCCAGGTAGTCCTGAGGCATGGTCCTAGGGCTCAGATCCTTCGGGAGGAGAGGGAGAGAGGGAGAGAGAGAGAATTAGAGGGAGCATACTTAAATTCACACAGGACACCAGATAAGACAGGAGAATAACACCAGATATAACAGACTGACCCTAGCCCCCCGGCACATAGACTATTGCAGCATAGATACTGGAGACTGAGACAGGGGTTGGTCGGGGGACACTGTGGTCCCCTTCCGACGATACCCCTGTACAGGGCCAACCAGGCAGGATATAACCCCACCCACTTTGCCAAACCACAGCCCCCACACAACTAGAGGGATATCAACAGACCACCAACCTGAGTGTAGCCCACGAAGATCTCCTCCACCGCACGAGCCAGAGGGGGCGCAAAACCGGACATCTTTTTTAAATATGTCCCCAGTTTCATCCCCCCTCAGATTCTCTGGCAGGCTATTCCAGAGGCTGGGGGCATAGTAACTAAAGGCTGCCTCTCCATGCCTCTTGGTCCTGGGCTTTGGGATAGTTAAAAGGCCAGTGCCAGAGGACCTGAGGGACCTACTGGGTACATAACTTAAATGCATGTATGACATGTATTGAGGTGCACAATCGTGGATTGAATGGAAGAATCTTAAAATTAATTCTAAAACTCACAGGCAGCCAGTGCAGTGACCTTAAAACCGGTGTAATGTGTGCTCTCCGTCTGGACTTGGTCAGTACTCGTGCTGCAGCATTCTGTATGTTTTGCAGTTGACCAATGTCTTTCTTGGGTAGACCAGACAGGAGAGCATTACAGTAGTCAAGGCTGCTTGTAATAAAAGCATGGATGAGTCTCTCTGTATCAGCCTGAGAGAGAAACAGATTTTCTTCACAACAGTATTGAAGACATCTGAAAAAAGGTTGAAAGCTAAATCAGGTTCAGGGATAGCTGAAATACAATTAAGGTCACTAAAATAAAGATAATGTAAAAAAGCCTGTTCACTGAAGTTTTTTAAGTTCCTCTTTGTGACGACACGAGGCTTAGATGTTTGTATTCTCACGTCTCTAACACAAACAACTGGGCAATGGTCACTAATGACTTGGGTGAAGACACCAGTAGAAACATATTTCTCTGGTGTATTCATTAAGATAAGATCAATCAGAGTTGACTTTGAAGGATCTCTAGGGTTGGGCCATGTAGTCTTAGTCACCAGCTGGGTTAGGTTTAGATCATTACACGTCTTTGAAGGATCTCTAGGGTTGGGCCATGTAGTCTTAGTCACCAGCTGGGTTAGGTTTAGATCATTACACGTCTTTGAAGGATCTCTAGGGTTGGGCCATGTAGTCTTAGTCACCAGCTGGGTTAGGTTTAGATCATTACACGTCTTTGAAGGATCTCTAGGGTTGGGCCATGTAGTCTTAGTCACCAGCTGGGTTAGGTTTAGATCAGTACACGTCTTTGAAGGATCTCTAGGGTTGGGCCGTGTAGGCTTAGTCACCAGCTGGGTTAGGGTTAGATCAGTACACACGTCTTTGAAGGATCTCTAGTGTTGGGCCGTGTAGGCTTAGTCACCAGCTGGGTTAGGTTTAGATCAGTACACGTCTTTGAAGGATCTCTAGGGTTGGGCCGTGTAGGCTTAGTCACCAGCTGGGTTAGGGTTAGATCAGTACACACGTCTTTGAAGGATCTCTAGGGTTGGGCCGTGTAGGCTTAGTCACCAGCTGGGTTAGGTTTAGATCATTGCCTTAGTCACCAGCTGGGTTAGGTTTAGATCATTGCCTTAGTCACCAGCTGGGTTTGGTTTAGATCAGTACACGTCTTTGAAGGATCTCTAGGGTTGGGCCGTGTAGGCTTAGTCACCAGCTGGGTTAGGTTTAGATCAGTACACGTCTTTGAAGGATCTCTAGGGTTGGGCCGTGTAGGCTTAGTCACCAGCTGGGTTGGGCCGTGTGGTCTTAGTCACCGGCTGGGTTAGGTTTAGATCAGTACACATGTCTTTTAGACTGTCTGAAGCCTGCATTTCCCAATCATAATTGAAGTCACCCAGGATAATAACTTCTGATTTAGTAAAAGAAGACAACAAACTAGTTAACTCCTCGAGTGCACAAAGGTTAGATGAGAGAGGACGGTAGACCCATATAACAGTTATGCTAAAACATCTTGGCAAGGGAAATGGATTTCAGTAAAGAGACCTGTAGCGGTGCGTGGGTAGATTCACTGGGGATGCCAAGCCAGAAAAAAAAATACATATTACAACCTACAGTATGAGTTGTGATAATTGTGTTGTTTGCTTTATAACCATATGCCTTGCGACCGTGATATATAGGCCTAAGGCCAAGACAATTAGAAGTGGCAGAATAAATTCAACCACAGCTTTGTTTATTCACAAAGCTGGAAGTCCACAAAGCATATAGCAGGTAACGAACAGTTAAATGACCTATAGCATGGCTAAGCAAGTTAATGTTTCCGACATTTTCGGACAACTAAATAAATATTGATTTAGAACCAAGGAGAAACTGCAGGTTGAAAAGAAAACAGGAGCTGCCGCCACTATTCCAGCATCATTTCAACTTCAACATTTCGACCAGAAGTCCCCACAACAATAGTAAACAATTATTTTGGGGACCAACTGGGGAAATGTTGTTGGTCCCCACAAGGTAAAATGCTATTTCTAGGGGGTTTAGGGTTAATGTTAGAATTAGGATTAGGGTTAGAATTGGGTTTAGGGTTAGGGTTAGGGTTAGGGTTAGGGTTAGGGTTAGGTGTAGGGTTAGGGGTTCGGGAAAATAGGATTTTGAATGGGACTGAATTGTGTCCCCCCACAAGGTTAGCTGTACAAGACTGTGTGTGTGTGTGTTTGTGCTCGTTCGTGGAAGTAGTTAAAAATGTTGACTCACCCTACTTGTAGAGAAACGCCAAAGCTCCTCCTCTTTTTCATGGTGATGAAATGGTCACTCTGTCATACAGTACACACTTTAATTTTTTATGGCTAAAGTGCTTGCTCTCTAACTTAACTTCCTTTCATGGGCAACGTTAGCTAGTTAACGTTAGCCTTCTACATTAGCTACATATTGAACTTCCATCCTACATTTACATTTACATTTTAGTCATTTAGCAGACGCTCTTAACCAGAGCGACTTACAGGAGCAATTAGGGTTAAGTGCCTTGCTCAAGGGCACATTAACGTCATTTAGCAGACGCTCTTAGCCAGAGCGACTCACAAATTGGTGCGTTCACCCTATAGCCAGTGGGATAACCACTTTACAATTTGGGGGGGGGGGGGGGGGGGGGGGGGGGGGGGGGGGTTAGAAGGAATACTTTATCCTATCCCAGGTATTCCTTAAAGAGGTGGGGTTTCAAATGTCTCCGGAAGGTGGTGAGTGACTCCGCTGTCCTGGCGTCGTGAGGGAGCTTGTTCCACCATTGGGGTGCCAGAGCAGCGAACAGTTTTGACTGGGCTGCTCCTGTCCTGAGGTCCTCTCAGGACAGGAGCACAATGTATGAATTTATGGTTGGATCAGAATTGCCGTTATAATCATTGGCCAGTATAGAGAACTAAGTAAAACCACAAGTCCAAATCCCTGTCTCCACTCATGGCTAATTTAGGAAAGGGCCAATTTTAGCTAGCTAGCTAGCCACCGGAGGACAACAACACAAGTTTCTGTCAGTGACGTTTGCTCTCGATGCAATGTGATTGGTCTGAAGCCAAATCCAAACTGGATTCCCTTAACACTTGTTTTGGTACGCCTGGACCATTCACAGTTTAGCTCAACGCTGATTGGCTATTATTTGTTATATTTTTTTTTTAATCAAGGGAGGCCAAATACTCGCTGGCTTCCCTTTGCATTCAATGCTACGGAGGGCAACAATGTCATACTCTTTTGGACCAGACAGTATCAGATAGATGGCCTACACATACAGAGACAGAGGGGCGCTGTTTCGCTCGTTCGGATGCTTTCTCCGGTGAGATACTGTACATACAGCCTGTTCCGAATTGAAACACAGAGAGACGAAAGATAAATTATTATATGTTTTTTCCACGCAAAATGTTTTGGGGGAAGCCTGGCTTACCTTGGCACCCATGAATACATGCCACTGAAAGAGACAGATACATTATTTGTAATAAGAATGGCCACTCCACCACCTCTACCCTGTCTGTCAGTTCTGAACACATTATAACCCTCAGTATTAATATCAGGGTCCAGAATGTCCCCAGAGATCCAAGTTTCAGTCAATACCTGAATGTCTGGATTCATTTGCATAGCCCAGATCTTGATGTAATCCAGTTTAGGAAGTAAGCTCCTAATGTTCAAATGAATCAACCCAAGTCCTTCACAATTTTTTAAGTCACATGGAGTCTCCTACTCAAACAAGCTATGGTCAATAGGCGGTTGCAGGCCCTGTCTGATGGTTGATGTTGGTATGACCATAACATTGCAAAGAACTGCACCATTTGGTCTATCCCTATTTGTAACAGAGGAGAGAGTAGAAATTGGAATTACTTTTTCCAAGGTTGGCACCATAGGGCCTGCTGCAGCCAATGTCAGTATGAGGAACTCTAAGAGTCATCAAACGGGCAAAAGGACAATATAGGAATAAGGTGGAATCCTATTCCACAGGCTCCGACGCCCACTGCATGTGGCAGGGGCTACAGTCCATTACGGATTACAGAGGAAGGCCCAGCCGTGATCTGCCCCACGATGCCTCTCTACCATACCGTATTACACAGACTCCCACATTACGGATTACAGAGGAAGGCCCAGCCGTGATCTGCCCCACGATGCCTCTCTACCATACCGTATTACACAGACTCCCACATTACGGATTACAGAGGAAGGCCCAGCCGTGATCTGCCCAACGATGCCTCTCTACCATACCGTATTACACAGACTCCCACATTACGGATTACAGAGGAAGGCCCAGCCGTGATCTGCCCAACGATGCCTCTCTACCAGACAGTATTACACAGACTCCCACATTACGGATTACAGAGGAAGGCCCAGCCGTGATCTGCCCCACGATGCCTCTCTATCATACCGTATTACACAGACTCCCACATTACGGATTACAGAGGAAGACCCAGCCGTGATCTGCCCCACGATGCCTCTCAACCAGACAGTATTACACAGACTCCCACATTACGGATTACAGAGGAAGACCCAGCCGTGATCTGCCCCACGATGCCTCTCTATCATACCGTATTACACAGACTCCCACATTACGGATTACAGAGGAAGGCCCAGCCGTGATCTGCCCCACGATGCCTCTCTACCATACCGTATTACACAGACTCCCACATTACGGATTACAGAGGAAGACCCAGCCGTGATCTGCCCAACGATGCCTCTCTACCAGATGAACTAACAACAACAACATTGAGCAGGGCCGTCACCGACCCAGAGGACTGGGTGATCTCGCTCTCCGAGGCCGACGTGAGAAGGGTCTTTAATCAGGTCAACACTGGCAAGGCCGCGGGCCCCGACGGTATTCCAGGGCGCGTTCTGAGAGCATGCGCAGAACAGCTGGCTGGCATATTCACGGTAATTTTCAACCTCTCCTTGTTCCAGTCTGTAATCCCCACATGTTTTAAGATGACCACCATCATTCCTGTTTCCTAAGAACTCTAAGGCTTCATGCCACAATGACTACCGCCCTGTAGCATTCACTTCTGTAATCATGAAGTGCTTTGAGTGGCTGGTTATGACACACATTAACTCCACCATCCCAGCCATCCTAGATCCACTTAATTTGCATACCGCCCCAACAGATCCATAGATGAAGCAATCTCAATTGCTCTCCACACTGCCCTCACCCACCTAGATAAGAGGAATACCTATGTGAGAATGCTGTTCATTGACTACAGCTCAACACCATTATCCTCTCCAAGCTCGTCAGCAAGCTTAGGACTCTGGGTCTGAACACCTCCCTCTGCAACTGGATCCTTGACTTTCTGATGGGGTCGGCAACATCACCTCCACCACGCTGACCCTTAACAGGGGCCCCACAGGGATGTGTGCTTAGTCCCCTTCCTGTACTCCTTGATCACCCACGACTGTGTGGCCACGCACGACTCCAACACCATTATCAAGTACGCTGACAACACGACTGTGGTTGGCCTGATCCCCGGCGACGATGAGTCAGCCTACAGGGAGGAGATCAGTGACGGAATGTTATAAACTGACTTACATGGGCTTTGGTTGCTATAATGCAACATCCCAATGTCACGACTTCCGCCGAGGCTGCCTCCCCTTCTTGTTCGGGCAGGAATCGTCGTTCGTCGTCACCATCTTACTAACCACTGCCGCCCCAATCATCATCACATTTGTCTTGTCTTGTCAATCACACACACCTGGTTCTAATCCCCTCATTAGTCCGTGTATAAGTGTTCCCTCTGCCCCCCTTGTCCTTGTGGGTGATTGTTTGTTTGTGAGAGTAGTGTAGCTCGGTGGAGCTACTCGTACCGTTTTGTTGCCGGGGTAGAGGGAACACGATGTATTGTATGGAGATACCGTTACAGTGTATTTGCCAGGGTAGATCGTTTCCCCTGTGCCTGTTTCGTTTTGTCGCTATTCCAGCGTATTTTGTGTAACGAAGGAATAAACTCTGTATTCGGTGATTACTGCACCTGATTCCTTCCATTACACTCATCACACCCAAGCCCTCTTCGTGATTTGAAAACGGAGGGGGTATTTCAGTTTATGGAATTCACATTTGAACTAATAGTACTGGTTGAGAAGACCACAGTGGGCTTCTCTTTTGAGCTAACAATAGCAGTTCTAAGAGTGGAGTTCAAACGAATGGGTACAAGCTTACAACTGAGAACACCCCTGGAAGTACTGCTGGTGACCTGGAAAAGACGGCCCATTCAGTTCTGGAGACACGATCCACTGCAACATGCACAGATTCATTCAGCCCAATGACAGGAAGCGTCTCCATGCATGGTGGATTCTGAAGTGCAATGCTTATATTTGTCACTCTAAAAATCTCAAAGTAAAGTCACTCACAGGAAATGCCCAAGATGAACATATATAATGGAAAACTGTGTAATCGCTGTAAAGTTTGAAGTAAAAAAACAACACCCAAAGTAAACCCGTAAAACTTTATTTCTAAAGCTTCAACTTCAACACGTTGCTCATCTAACACTTGGACTCCTCTCCTCTCTAGGGGGAGTTTTCAAAAAGCTTTCATTTCAGTTTGATGTTTCCAGTCATTCAACATAATGTCCTGTTACTGTCCAATACTCAATAGATCCATCTCAGCCATACAGTTCCAATGGGGGAAACACATAGTAATAATATCTCTGTGCAGTAATCTATTGGGATAGATAGTATGTCATTAATACTAAAATTAAAGTAGTTGATTTTCCTAAACAGCTTAGCTACGTAGATGCTTGGCATTAGAAGATTACTGCTGTTAGGTAAAACATAATTGTTCTTGGCCAGCGAGGGGAAATACTGTGACGTCATGGACAACATGGGCAAAAATACATAGTTAGCTAACTCAAGTCTGATTCTGCTCCAATACTTGACCGTGGTGGGGCTGGAAACACAGGCTTGCTGACAAATAATATTTTCTGTTCAAAATATATTTTCTAGAGATTTGACGTCAAGTAATGAAGCCCAGTTCAGATGCAACAGCCGACATGAGACGAGATAATACCAGCTAGCTAGTTTTAGAATATTGTGTTGTACAACATCTGGATCAAGACGAGGCGTGCATTGAGACCATTTCCACGGTATCCAAAATCCAAAATATAACACTTGCATACGTATTTACAGATAAATAGTAAAACAGTAATTTCACTTTATATTTAGCAAGATATATTATGTAGCTAGCAATGTCTTACCTTTTGAGCAGAAAAAAATTCCTTCAACTCGCTTTCCCTTTTCACCTGTCTGCTCTCCAAAGTTCTCTGTTTCTTTGGCTTAGATGGACAAGTAGCTGCTGCTGGGTCAGGTGGTCCGCCATGTCTGATGGACAAGTAGCTGGTCCGCCATGTCTGATGGACAAGTAGCTGCTGCTGGTCAGGTGGTCCGCCATGTCTGATGGACAAGTAGCTGCTGCTGGGTTAGGGTTATGGTGGTCCGCCATGTCTGATGGACAAGTAGCTGCTGCTGGGTCAGGTGGTCCGCCATGTCTGATGGACAAGTAGCTGCTGCTGGGTCAGGTGGTCCGCCATGTCTGATGGACAAGTAGCTGCTGCTGGGTTAGGGTTATGGTGGTCCGCCATGTCTGATGGACAAGTAGCTGCTGCTGGGTCAGGTGGTCCGCCATGTCTGATGGACAAGTAGCTGCTGCTGGGTCAGGTGGTCCGCCATGTCTGATGGACAAGTAGCTGCTGCTGGGTTAGGGTTATGGTGGTCCGCCATGTCTGATGGACAAGTAGCTGCTGCTGGGTCAGGTGGTCCGCCATGTCTGATGGACAAGTAGCTGCTGCTGGGTCAGGTGGTCCGCCATGTCTGATGGACAAGTAGCTGCTGCTGGGTCAGGGTTAGGGTTATGGTGGTCTGCCATGTCTGATGGACAAGTAGCTGCTGCTGGGTCAGGTGGTCCGCCATGTCTGATGGACAAGTAGCTGCTGCTGGGTTAGGGTTATGGTGGTCCGCCATGTCTGATGGACAAGTAGCTGCTGCTGGGTCAGGGTTATGGTGGTCCGCCATGTCTGATGGACAAGTAGCTGCTGCTGGGTTAGGGTTAGGGTTATGGTGGTCTGCCATGTCTGTAAGCTAGCTATCTCGGCTAACCACTGATGGAAACAAAAACAACATCTGGGAATGAAAAACCAATGAATAGAGCGGTTCTCAAGCACAAAATTATTACTGTTGCATCACATTGGATGACCACTAGTGACTTATTATTATTATTATTATTATTATTTTTATTGGAGCTTTTGAATATAATGAAAAATACAAAAAGTGACATATTGCAGCTTTAACATGATCTTGAAAACATTTCATTTTTATGCATCTGCTAAATAAATAAATACATATATATATACAGTACCAGTCAAATGTGTGGACACACCTATTCATTCAAGAGTTTTTCTTTATTTTTAATTTTTTTTTACATTGTAGAATACTAGTGAAGACATCAAACCTATGACATAACACATATGCAATCATGTAGTAACCCAAAAAGTGTTAAACAAATCAAATAATATTTGATATTTGAGATTCTTCTCAATTTGTACTCCCCCATGCTTAATCGCATCCCATGTTGTGTTGGCCTTTTCCTGGTGGAACAGACGAACATAACCTTGGTTTTTTGAGCGTTCAAAACAAATTTGATCCGGCAAAATCACTCATTGATATTTCCCAGATATACAAATGAAGTCGGAAGTTTACATACACCTTAGCCAAATACATTTAATCTCAGTTTTTCACAATTCCTGACATTTAATCCTAGTAAAAATTCCCTGTCTCAGGTCAGTTAGGATCACCACTTTATTTTAAGAATGTGAAATGTCAGAATGATAGTAGAGAGAATGATTTATTTCAGCTTTCATTTCTTTCATCACATTCCCAGTGGGTCAGAAGTTTGCATACACTCAATTAGTATTTGGTAGCATTGCCTTTAAATTGTTTAACTTGGGTCAAATGTTTTGGGTAGCCTTCCACAAGCTTCCCACAATAAATTGGGTGAATTTTGGCCCATTCCTCCTGACAGAGCTGGTGTAACTGAGTCAGGTTTGTAGGCCTCCTTGCTCACACACGCTTTTTCAGTTCTGCCCACAAATGTTCTATAGGATTGAGGTCAGGGCTTTGTGATGGCCACTCCAATACCTTGACTTTGTTGTCCTTAAGCTATTTTGCCACATCTTTGGAAATATGCTTGGGGTCATTGTGCATTTGGAAGACCCATTTGAAACCAAGCTTTAACTTCCTGACTGATGTCTTGAGATGTTGCTTCAATATATCCACATCATTTTCCTTCCTCATGATGCCATCTATTTTGTGAAGTGCACCAGACCCTCCTGCAGCAAAGCACCCCCACAGCATGATGCTGCCACCCCCGTGCTTCACGGTTGGGATGGTGTTCTTCGGCTTGCAAGCAACCCCCTTTTTCCTCCAAACATAACAATGGTCATTATGGCCAAAAAGTTCTATTTTTGGTTCATCAGACCAGAGGACATTTCTCCAAAAAGTATATAGATACTGTTTTACCTGTTTCCTCCAGGATCTTCACAATGTCCTTTGCTATTGTTCTGGGATTGATTTGCACTTTTCGCACCAAAGTACGTTCATCTCTAGGAGACAGAACGCGTCTCCTTCCTGAGCGGTATGACGGCTGGTATAGAGGTCCTGGATGGCAGGAAGCTTGGCCCCAGTGATGTACTGGGCCGTACGCACTACCCTCTGTAGTGCCTTGCGGTCAGAGGCCGAGCAGTTGCCATACCAGCTGTTTCCAGATACAATAGCCATTTACAACTTTAACAATGTCTACACTGTATTTCTGATCAATTTGATGTTCTTTTAATGGACAATTTTTTGTAATCTTTTTTAAAAACAAGGACATTTCTAAGTGACCCCAAACTTTTGAACGGTAGTGTACATACGGTCACTGTGGGGACGGCGGCATGAATGCACTTACTGATGTAGCCAGTGACTGATGTGGTGTACTCCTCAATGCTATCGGAAGAATCCCGGAACATATTCCAGTCTGTGCTAGCAAAACAGCCCTGTAGCTTAGCATCTGCGTCATCTGACCACTTCTTTATTAACCGAGTCACTGGTGCTTCTTGCTTTAGTTTTTGCTAATAAGCAGGAATCAGGAGGATAGAATTATGGTCGGATTTGCCAAATGGATGGCGAGGGAGAGCTTTGTACGCGTCTCTGTGTGTGGAGTAAAGGTGGTCTAGAGATTTTTTCCCTCTGGTTGCACATTTAACATGCTGGTAGAAATGAGGTAGAACGGATTTACGTTTCCCTGCATTAAAGTCCCCGGCCACTAGGAGCGCTGCCTCTGGATGAGCGTTTTCCTGTTTGCTTATGGCCTTATATAGCTCATTGAGTGCTGTCTTATTGCCAGCATCGGTTTGTGGCGGTAAATAGACAGCTACAAAAAATATGGATGAAAACTCTCTTGGTAAATAGTGTGGTTGACAGCTTTTCCTGAGATACTCTACCTCAGGCGAGCAAAACCTAGAGACTTTCTTAATATTAGATTTTGACCAGCTGTTGTTTGCAAATACTGGGGACATAGGACAGGATGACTGGGAACCTGGTCCGTCCGCACCACGTATGAACAATGGAATCTATATTCGGATTCTGTTTCTGTCCTGCCCTTGATTTTGGCATATGATGTCCATGGCCTCTTCGTCGCAAAACTCCCTGATCTTCTCAAATATATACGTTTGTCTAGCTGTGTCCAGTCCAGGTGGTGCTTGTACAGGCAGACCGTCTATTGGAGGAAGGATGTCAGCGTTGGGCAGCAGCTGAAACCTGGTCCTGACTGAGTCCGAACGCTCAGACCATCTACGGGAGGAAGGATGTCAGCGTTGGGCAGCAGCTGAAACCTGGTCCCGACTGAGTCCGAACGCTCAGACCATCTACGGGAGGAAGGACGTCAGCGTTGTGCAGCAGCTGAAACCTGGTCCTGACTGAGTCCGAACGCTCAGACCATCTACGGGAGGAAGGACGTCAGCGTTGGGCAGCAGCTGAAACCTGGTCCTGACTGAGTCCGAACGCTCAGACCATCTACGGGAGGAAGGACGTCAGCGTTGGGCAGCAGCTGAAACCTGGTCCTGACTGAGTCCGAACGCTCAGACCATCTATGCGTTTCAATTCCTGAAAAATACACAAATAATATGAGATTATATGAGAAAAGTAGTGCCAATCATGTTGGAGGTAAATTAAATAATCAAAACGTGTTTATGCTTTACATTCCAAGTGTTTTCATCGATTCCTAGTAGAGATGCCACACCGCTGCTTCTGTCACATGAGATGGCAGCAGCTTTCCACCAAAGGGTTTCTGTCCTGGGTGGCGTCCTGGTAATACTATTGCAGCAGCTTTCCACCAAAGTGTTTGTGTCCTGGGTGGCGTCCTGGTAATACTATTGCAGCAGCTTTCCACCAAAGGGTTGGTGTCCTGGGTGGCGTCCTGGTAATACTATTGCATTATCCTCTGCGTAGTTGTTGATGAAGTTCACAACTCGCTGCAAGTCCTCGTGCTTCAGGTGTAACCTGTGCTTGTTTTGACCGGCTCTCTTTTTGATGGGAGGCATTAGATCATTCTCCTTGTATGATTGGTGGAGGACAGTCAGGCGTGTTCTACTGATGCTGAAAGACAAAAAATTATTTTAACAAAAATAACTAGAAACGTTCAAATGCCTCTGCTGTAATGTAGTGATGTGCCATATGCCTGGTTTCCTGAAACGAGTCACAAATGGTGAGCATTTTGCCATGTCCTTTGGGTCTGTTTTGTCCTGTTGTCGCTGCCAGTTTGGAAGCCTTTGTTAAGACCTCTAGAAGCGTAATGTGTAAACACTTCACCCAGCAGCCAACCCTTGTAAGTACAGTAAATTACGGTTAAAAACAAACCCCTCTCCGAAATTCATTCATTCATTCAGATTACGGTAGTGGTTACTTCTACAGTATAATACCGTAAACGTTACGATGTTGTACTGTGTGTTATTACATAGTACTTGCTTTGATACTGTATTTATATTACAGTAGGTGTACTGTAATATGAAATACAGAATTTTCCTTCCACGAAGCTGCCTCCCACTGGGCACAGACGTCATTTCAACATCTATTCCACGTTGGTTCAATGTAATTTCGTTGAAATTACGTGGAAACCACGTTAATTCAACCAGTGTATGGCCAGTGGGCTGTAACCCCTTTTATTTATTTTTATTTTTTATTTCACCTTTATTTAACCAGGTAAGCCAGTTGAGAACAAGTTCTCATTTACAACTGCGACCTGGCCAAGATAAAGAAAAGCAATGCGATTAAAACAACAACACAGAGTTACATATGGGGTAAAAAAAACATAAAGTCAACAAAAAAAATACAACAGAAAATATACAGTGTGTGCAAATGTAGCAAGTTATGGAGGTAAGGCAATAAATAGCCCATAGTGCAAAATAATTACAGTTAGTATTAACACTGGAATGATAGATGTGCAAGAGATTATGTGCAAATAGAGATACTGGAGTGAAAGAGCAAAATAAATAACAATATAGGGATGAGGTAGTTGGGTGGGCTTTACAGTGTACCCTACCTCAGCTAATCCATCTGTCCATTTGACACACACCTTGTCTTTCTCCCTCTCTCTGCTCTGCCCTTATCTCCCCACCATGAGACCGTATAGAAGTAATATGATTTAATAGGACAGTAATAGTAATTATGAAAAATGTATGCACTCACTAACTGTAAGTCGCTCTGGATAAGAGCGTCTGCTAAATGACTAAAATGTGTCACGATCGCTTAAGGAGGAGGACCAATGCGCAGCGTTGAATGCGTACATATTATTTATTAAACAGATCACACGATCAAAACAACGAACGAAACGTGAAGTCCTTCGATACACACAAACCAAAAGGAACAAGAAACCACAACACAAAGTGAAAAGACCGATAGTTAAATATGGCTCCCAATCAGAGACAACCAGCTGACACTCGTTGCCTCTGATTGGGAGTCACTCAGGCCCACATAGATATACAAACATAGACTACATACCCTGGCTCAACATAACATAGTCCCCAGAGCCAGGGCGTGACAGTACCCCCCCCCAAAGGCGCGGACTCCGACCGCGCCAAACAACCACAACAGGGGAGGGGCCGGGTGGGCACTCCGCCTCGGCGGCGGATCCGGCTCCGGACATGACCCAGGCACGGGTTGTGCTGGACTGACGAAACGCACCACAGACTTGGTGCGGAGAGCAGGCACGGGCCGTGCCGGACTGACGACGCACACCACTGGCTTGGTGCGGGGAGCTTGGATGGGCCGGACTGGGCTGGCGACGCGCACCACAAACTTGGTGCGGAGAGCAGGAACGGGCCGGGCTGGGCTGGCAACGCACACCGTAGGCTTGGTGCGTGGAGTAGGAACGGGCCGAACCGGGCTGACGACGCGCACCACAGACTTGGTGCGGAGAGCAGGAACGGGCCGGACAGGGCTGACGAAACGCACCACAGACTTGGTGCGGAGAACAGGCACGGGCCGTGCCGGACTGACGACGCACCCCACTGGCTTGGTGTGGGGAGCAGGAGCGGGCCGAGCCGGGCTGTCGAAGCGCACCCCTGACTTGGTGCGGGGAGCAGGAACGGGACAAGCCGGGCTGACGACGCACACCACTGGCTTGGTGTGGGGAGCAGGAGCGGGCCGAGCCGGGCTGTCGAAGCGCACCCCTGACTTGGTGCGGGGAGCAGGAACGAGCCGAGCCGGGCTGACGACATACACCACTGGCTTGGTGCGGGGAGCAGGAACGGGCCGATCCGGGCTGACGAAACGCACCACAGACTTGGTGCGGGGAGCAGGAATGGGCCGGACCGGGCTGGCGACGCGCACCACCGACTTGGTACGTAGAGCAGGAACGGGCCGGACAGGGCTGACGACGCGCACCACAGGCTCGGTGCGAGAGGCAGAAACAGGTCGAACCGTACTGGGGACACACGCCACTGGCCCTATGCAGGGATCAGGAACGGGCCGGACCGGACTGGTAATACACCCCAGTACCTCTCGCCGTGCCTCCACACTTTCCCTCTCCTCTGTGACCAGTGGCCCCCTTAACCTGGCGGCCTCCTCTGCACACCCGCTGGACCGCTCCATCGCGGCCTCCGGCTGCCCCGTCGTCCACGTCGTGAGCCCCCCCCTAAAAATGTTCTGGGGTTCTCTCCTCCCCGTGGACCAGGACTCCCTAGTTCTCGCCAGACTCTCACTCCACTGCTTCAAAGTCCAACCTTTCTGCTCTTCGCTTGGCTGGGCCCAGTTGAGACTCCTACTCCACTGATCCCAGGTCCATCCACTCTCCTCTTCACGCTGCTTGGTCCTGTCTTGGTGGTTTCTTCTGTCACGATCGCTTAAGGAGGAGGACCAATGCGCAGCGTTGAATGCGTACATATTATTTATTAAACAGATCACACGATCAAAACAACGAACGAAACGTGAAGTCCTTCGATACACACAAACCAAAAGGAACAAGAAACCACAACACAAAGTGAAAAGACCGATAGTTAAATATGGCTCCCAATCAGAGACAACCAGCTGACACTCGTTGCCTCTGATTGGGAGTCACTCAGGCCCACATAGATATACAAACATAGACTACATACCCTGGCTCAACATAACTTAGTCCCCAGAGCCAGGGCGTGACAAAATGTAAATGTAATTTAATAGTAATAGGATTTAATAGGACAGTAATAGTAATAGGATTTAATAGGATTTAATAGTAATTTAATAGTAATATGATTTAATAGGATAGTAATAGTAATTTAATAGTAATATGATTTAATAGGATAGTAATAGTAATTTAATAGTAATAAGACTCTGGTCCTCTGTAGCTCAGCTGGTAGAGCACGGCGCTTGTAACGCCAGGGTAGTGGGTGCGATCCCCGGGACCACCCATACACAAAAAATTTATGCACGCATGACTGTATGTCGCTTTGGATAAAAGCGTCTGCTAAATGGCATATTATTATTATATTATTATTATGAATTAATAGGATAGTAATAGTAATTGAATAGTAATGGGATTTAACCCCCGTTTTAAAGGTGTCATGCTAAAGGCTAACCGTGTGTAAGCACTAACCAATAAAGAGCTAGAGAGCTGAGGAGCCAACCAATCCAGAACCCAAGCAGGCATGTGGCAGGCATGTGGCAGGCATGGAGCAGGCATGTGGCAGGCATGTGGCAGGCATGTGGCAGGCATGTGGCAGGCATGTGGCAGGCATGTGGCAGGCATGTGGCAGGCATGTGGCAGACATGTGGCAGGCATAGCCATGTGGCAGGCATGTGGCAGGCATGTGGCAGGCATGGGGCAGGCATGTGGCAGGCATGTGGCAGGCATAGGCATGTGGCAGGCATGTGGCAGGCATCATGTGGCAGGCATGTGGCAGGCATGTGGCAGGCATTTGGCAGGCATGGGGCAGGCATTTGGCAGGCATGGGGCATGCATCATGTGGCAGGCATGTGGCAGGCATGTGGCATGCATCATGGGGCAGGCATGTGGCAGGCATGTGGCATGCATCATGGGGCAGGCATGGGGCAGGCATGGGGCAGGCATCATGTGGCAGGCATGTGGCAGGCATGTGGCAGGCATCATGTGGCAGGCATGGGGCAGGCATGGGGCAGGCATCATGGGGCAGGCATGGGGCAGGCATGGGGCAGGCATCATATGGCAGGCATGTGGCTGGCATGTGGCAGTGGCAGGCATGTGGGCAGGCATGGGGCAGGCATGGGGCAGGCATGGGGCAGGCATGGGGCAGGCATCATGTGGCAGGCATCATGTGGCAGGCATGGGGCAGGCATGTGGCAGGCATGGGGCAGGCATCATGTGGCAGGCATCATGGGGCAGGCATCATATGGCAGGCATGTGGCAGGCATGTGGCAGGCATAGGCATGTGGCAGGCATGTGGCAGGCATGTGGCAGGCATGGGGCAGGCATGTGGCAGGCATGTGGCATGCATAGGCATGTGGCAGGCATGTGGCAGGCATCATGTGGCAGGCATGTGGCAGGCATGGGGCAGGCATTTGGCAGGCATGGGGCAGGCATTTGGCAGGCATGGGGCAGGCATTTGGCAGGCATGGAGCAGGCATCATGTGGCAGGCATGTGGCAGGCATGTGGCATGCATCATGTGGCAGGCATGTGGCAGGCATGTGGCATGCATCATGGGGCAGGCATGGGGCAGGCATGTGGCATGCATCATGGGGCAGGCATGGGGCAGGCATCATATGGCAGGCATGTGGCAGGCATGTGGCAGGCATCATGTGGCAGGCATGTGGCAGGCATGGGGCAGGCATTTGGCAGGCATGGGGCAGGCATTTGGCAGGCATGGAGCAGGCATCATGTGGCAGGCATGTGGCAGGCATGTGGCATGCATCATGTGGCAGGCATGTGGCAGGCATGTGGCATGCATCATGGGGCAGGCATGGGGCAGGCATGGGGCATGCATCATGGGGCAGGCATGGGGCAGGCATCATATGGCAGGCATGTGGCAGGCATGTGGCAGGCATCATGTGGCAGGCATGGGGCAGGCATGGGGCAGGCATCATGTGGCAGGCATCATGTGGCAGGCATGGGGCAGGCATGGGGCAGGCATGGGGCAGGCATCATGTGGCAGGCATCATGGGGCAGGCATGTGGCAGGCATTTATCTCTCTCTATTAATGTGGCAGGCATGTGGCAGGCATTGGGCAGGCATGGGGCAGGCATCATGTGTCAGGCATGTGGCAGGCTAGGCCAAAAAGAGCAGGAGGATGTGTGTGAGGGGGGAGGCCCAACCAGGCACGTGTATGAAAGCTGTGAGACCTAACCATGCCAGCAGGATGATTAAATCCCCACCCCGATAGTACATACTATGACTGTGACATGTGGTTGTCTCACCTAGCTACCTTAAGATGAATGCACTAAGAGTGTCTGCTAAATGACTAAAATGTTAAATGAGGGAGGGATGGATAGAGGATGGAGGATATAACTGGTGGCTTTGGAGGGTCATTGGGACACTGGTCTGCCAGTGGATATCTGAGGGCCGATGTGTGTGTGTGTGTGTGTGTGTGTGTGTGTGTGTGTGTGTGTGTGTGTGTGTGTGTGTGTGTGTGTGTGTGATATATGAGGACCAGCATACAAACCTGTAATCCTCCAGAAGTCCAGAAAGTGGCCAGCACAGCAGTTAGAAGAAAATGCATTTTCTGCAGGAATGCAAGAGTAGGCATTTATGAGACTAAAGAAAGAGAGGTGTGTGTGTGTGTGTGTGTGTGTGTGTGTGTGTGTGTGTGTGTGTGTGTGTGTGTGTGTGTGTGTGTGTGTGTGTGTGTGTGTGTGTGTGTGTGTGTGTGTGCATTCGTGCATGCGTGTGTGATTGTGAAAGTGTGTGTGGAAGTTTGAAAGTGAGGGTGATTAGTTCACAATAACTGAGTGTTAGACTTTTCCCTCTTCCCTCCGTTCCTCTGGCTGGTCCCAGTAGCTAAACAGCTCTGACCTTGTACTGCAGATGAAAGTACTGGGTCAAACAGAGAGGGAGGGAGGGAGGGAGAGAGAGAGGGAGAGAGGGAGAGAGGGAGAGAACACCTGCCTGCTCTTTTGCTCAGAGCAGAACTCTCTCTCCGACTCAAGCAAGCATTCACAGATTAAATATTGATTTTGAAAGTTAAAGAATTGATTCACTGATTATTTGAAATCAGAGCCTTCGGAGCAACTAAAAGAGAATTATATTTTTCCGACTCACAGCTTTATGGTAAACGTGATTCCCTTTATTGGAAAGCTACGTTTTGACCTGAAGGGAGGAAGGGATAAGGGAGGGGTGGGGGAGCAAGGGAGGGGTGGGGGAGCAACGGAGGGGTGGGGGAGCAAGGGAGGGGTGGGGGCAGGGAGGGGTGGGGGAGGGTGGGGGGGAGGAAGGGAGGGGGGGGGGGGGGGAGGAAGGGACATTATAAACCGAGTCTGATTCTGGCAGAGTAACAGCTGCCAGTGGTGTCAGGTATTGGACTGCCGGTTTGGGTTTTAATATCAACATTAGTGGCTTTAACTGTGGGTGGAGAATGAGAGGTGCTCCTGTCTCAACGTATAGAGGTTATAAAGGTTTTATTGATGAGGATGATGAGCCTCTCTCTCTCTCTCTCTCTCTCTCTCTCTCTCTCTCTCTCTCTCTCTCTCTCTCTCTCTCTCTCTCTCTCTCTCTCTCTCTCTCTCTCTCTCTCTCTCTCTCTCCTATGCTCTCTCTCTCTCTCTCTCTCTCTCTCTCTCTCTCTCTCTCTCTCTCTCTCTCTCTCTCTCTCTCTCTCTCTCTCTCTCTCTCTCTCTCTCTCTCTCTCTCTCTCTCTCTCTCTCCTCTCTCTCTCTCTCTCTCTCTCTCTCTCTCTCTCTCTCTCTCTCTCTCTCTCTCTCTCTCTCTCTCTCTCTCTCTCTCTCTCTCTCTCTCTCTCTCTCTCTCTCTCTCTCTCTCTCTCTCTCTCTCTCTCTCTCTCTCTCTGTCTCTCTCTCTCTCTCTCCTCTCTCTCTCTCTCTCTCTCTCTGTCTCTGTCTCTGTCTCTGTCTCTCTGTCTCTGTCTCTGTCTCTCTCTCTCCTGATATTGTCTTTCAGAGACCAGTTAGCAGCCAGCCTAGCAGCACTTAAAGGTCATGTTGCAGGTGAAATTTGCAACATTCTTTAGCTAGGTTTCTAGAAAATATAAACTATATATTTGCTAGCTATAATACTGACTATTGTGAACACTACTTGTGTACTTGTCAAACTACTTCGTCCCCCTGACTGTTTATTGATGCACTGGTGACTGAAAAAGTTGGCCAAAAAAAATACCCCTCTTGATTTCAGTGCAAATAGGCTGTTGTTTTGGTATAATTTAGCTGAATATGTTGTGCACATTTACATTAGTGTTTCATTAGTTAACTAAGTTACTGACTGACTAAGCTAATTCTCATGAATGTGTTTGGTGTTGTTTCATTTCAGATGAAGAGGGAGTCAGAGCAGCATGCAGACAGACCAGGGCCCGTATTCACAAAGAGGGAGTCAGAGCAGCATGCAGACAGACAGACAGACAGACAGACAGACAGACAAGGGCCCGTATTCATAAAGCATCTCAGAGTATCATTACTGATTTAGGATCAGTTTAGCCTTTTATATCACAATGAATGATTAGATTGACAAGGGGGGAGCTGGTCCTAGGTGCTCTGTGAATACAGGCCCAGGAATCCTGTCTGTCACTCACCCTGACCTCTTATCATCCTGTCTGTCACTCACCCTGACCTCTTATCATCCTGTCTGTCACTCACCCTGACCTCTTATCATCCTGCCTGTCACTCACCCTGACCTCTTATCATCCTGCCTGTCACTCACCCTGACCTCTTATCATCCTGCCTGTCACTCACCCTGACCTCTTATCATCCTGCCTGTCACTCACCCTGACCTCTTATCATCCTGCCTGTCACTCACCCTGACCTCTTATCATCCTGTCTGTCACTCACCCTGACCTCTTATCATCCTGTCTGTCACTCACCCTGACCTCTTATCATCCTGTCTGTCACTCACCCTGACCTCTTATCATCCTGTCTGTCACTCACCCTGACCTCTTATCATCCTGTCTGTCACTCACCCTGACCTCTTATCATCCTGTCTGTCACTCACCCTGACCTCTTATCATCCTGTCTGTCACTCACCCTGACCTCTTATCATCCTGTCTGTCACTCACCCTGACCTCTTATCATCCTGTCTGTCACTCACCCTGACCTCTTATCTGAGGATCAGGAAGCATCCCTGTCCTGCCTGTCTCACAGAGTAAATGCACACAGCACCACAGAAAGAAAACACATTTTTTCCTGTGACACTTTGACACAGTTTTTGTTTAACTATTGATCTAGAATAAACATTAGTTTTATAATGGAGAGTTTCACACCTCACCTTCTGATGCCTTTCGAAAATAAACCCTGCTGAGTGTAGTCTGATAGATTGGTGAACTCTTATGTGTGTTTTCTTTAGTAGCAAAAACACTAATAAGTCTCTGTTCTGTCTCTGTTCTTCCATTTTTAGGATGTCTCCTCTGAGATATTTCGCCAGCTTTGTTTTCAGTGCAGCTCTCTTCGTGAGTTATACTACGGGTCTGTGTACCAGACACGTTCAATGTACACATCAGTGTAAGGAATCTACTCTGCCGATCAAAGGGTTCTCCCTGCATTTCTCATGTGTTACTCCCACCTTGTCACATCAAAGACCGTTTTCGTCTTCTCTGTTTGTGAGTGAGTTTGTGAGTGTGTGTGTGTGTCTGTGTGTGTGTGTGTGTGTGTGTGTGTGTGTGTGTGTGTGTGTGTGTGTGTGTCTGTGTGTAATTTCTGTCTGATCTACTGCTCTGATCCTTCTCTGATCCTTCTCTGATCCTTCTCTGATCCTTCTCTGATCCAGGGAGATGGAACTAGGGTTGCAAAATTCCGTGAACTTTCAATAAAGTCCCTGGTTTTTCAGATATCCTGGCTGGAGGATTCCTGATTTCCTGCGTGTTATTTTGCAACCCTTGACACAACCGGGATGGGGATATTTTCCTTTGAACAGTCACATCCATTTTCCTTTTATATGTTGGATTATACTCTCTCTCCCTCTCTCTCTCCCTCTCCCTCTCCCCCCCCCCCCCCCCCCCCCCCCCCCTCTCTCTCTCTCTCTTCTTCCTCCTGCTCACACACACACCTAAAACGTGTCTAAGTACACACAAACACACACAGGCATGTACATGCACATGAAAAGCACACACACACAGACACACACACACACACACAAACAAGTGTATGCTTCAAGAAACACAATCCTGTTAGCTATTGGCAGTAAAGGTAGCTCTCTGTGCCAGAGTGTAAATATAGCAATCTGTTCATTCTGTTAGCAAAACCAGCAAAACAAGCAATGGACGTGTTCATGTGTCTGCCAGTACATAGGCTAACCATGACGCCGCTACCACCACTAGAGATGTCTCCATCTATCTAAGGACTTAACTAAATGCAGTATCTTACCGTTATGAATCTAGACTTTTCACACTGTTTCTTTACTTAAATTCAGTTTTGTGTGAGTGTGTGTGCACATGTATCTGCATGCAAGAGTTTCAACATAAATGAATAAAATCATGACAAGTCCACATCTATCAATAATCTGTAGTAAAACTATTGTAGAAGCCTAACCTAGCCTGATATTAATCTGTAGTATGTAACGTTAGCCTAGCCTGATATTAATCTGTAGTATGTAACGTTAGCCTAGCCTGATATTAATCTGTAGTATGTAACGTTAGCCTAGCCTGATATTAATCTGTAGTATGTAACGTTAGCCTGATATTAATCTGTAGTATGTAACGTTAGCCCAACCTAGCCTGATATTAATCTGTAGTATGTAATGTTAGCCTGATATTAATCTGTAGTATGTAACGTTAGCCTAACCTAGCCTGATATTAATCTGAAGTATGTAATGTTAGCCTGATATGAATCTGTAGTATGAATCTGAAGTATGCCTATGCTACCCTCCAGTCCCTCAACTTCTTGGCGCTGACGGAAACATGGATTATCACTGAAAACACTGCTACTCCTACTGCTCTCTCCTCGTCTGACCATGTGTTCTCGCATACCCCGAGAGCATCTGGTCAGCGGGGTGGTGGCACAGGAATCCTCATCTCTCCCAAGTGGACATTCTCTCTTTTTCCCCTGACCCATCTGTCTATCTCCTCATTTGAATTCCATGCTGTCACAGTCACTAGCCCATTCAACCTTAACATCCTTGTCATTTATCGCCCTCCAGGTTCCCTTGGAGAGTTCATCAATGAGCTTGACGCCTTGATAAGTTCCTTTCCTGAGGATGGCTCACCCCTCACAGTTCTGGGTGACTTTAACCTCCCTACGTATACCTTTGACTAATTTCTCTCTGCCTCCTTCTTTCCACTCCTCTCCTCTTTTGACCTCACCCTCTCACCGTCCCCCCCTACTCACAAGGCAGGCATTACGCTTGACCTCATCTTTACTAGATGCTGTTCTTCTACTAATCTCACTGCAACTCCCCTCCATGTCTCCGACCACTACTTTGTATCCTTTTCTCTCTCGCTCTCCTCCAACACTACTCACTCTGCCCCTACTCAGATGGTAATGCGCCGTCGCAACCTTCGCTCTCTCTCTCCAGCTACTCTCTCCTCTACCATCCTATCATCTCTTCCCTCTGCTCAATCCTTCTCCCTCCAATCTCCTGATTCTGCCTCCTCAACCCTCCTCTCCTCCCTTTCTGCATCCTTTGACTCTCTATGTCCCCTATCCTCCCGGCCGGCTCGGTCCTCCCCTCCTGCTCCGTTGCTTGACGACTCATTGCGAGCTCACAGAACAGGGCTCCGGGCAGCCGAGCGGAAATGGAGGAAAACTAGACTCCCTGCGGACCTGGCATCTTTTCACTCCCTCCTCTCTACATTTTCTTCATCTGTTTCTGCTGCTAAAGCCAATTTCTACCACTCTAAATTCCAAGCATCTGCCTCTAACCCTAGGACGCTCTTTGCCACCTTCTCCTCCCTGCTGAATCCCCCCCCCCCCCCTCTCTGTGGATGACTTCGTCAACCATTTTGAAAAGAAGGTTGACGATATCCGATCCTCGTTTGTTAAGTCAAATGACACTGCTGGTCCTGCTCACACTGTCCTACCCTATGCTTTGACTTCTTTCTCCCCTCTCTCTCCAGATGAAATCTTGCGACTTGTGACAGCCGGCTGCCCAACAACCTGCCCGCTTGACCCTATCCCCTCCTCTCTTCTCCAGACCATCTCCGGTGACCTTCTCCCTTACCTCGCTCATCAACTCATCCTTGACCGCTGGCTATGTCCCTTCCGTCTTCAAGAGAGCGAGAGTTGCACCCCTTCTCAAAAAACCAACACTCGATCCCTCTGATGTCAACAACTACAGACCAGTATCCCTTCTTTCTTTTCTCTCCAAAACTATTGAGCGTGTCGTCTCTAGCCAACTCTCTAGCTATCTCTCTCAGAATGACCTTCTAGATCCAAACCAGTCAGGTTTCAAGACTGGTCATTCAACTGAGACTGCTCTTCTCTGTGTCACGGAGAATCTCCGCACTGCTAAAGCTAACTCTCTCTCCTCTGCTCTTGTCCTTCTAGACCTGTCTGCTGCCTTTGATTCTGTGAACCATCAGATCCTCCTCTCCACCCTCTCCGAGTTGGGCATCTCCGGCGTGGCTCACCCTTGGATTGCGTCCTACCTGACCGGTCGCTCCTACCAAGTGGCGTGGCGAGAATCTGTCTCCGCACCACGTGCTCTCACCACTGGAGTCCCCCAGGGCTCAGTTCTAGGCCCTCTCCTATTCTCGCTATACACCAAGTCACTTGGCTCTGTCATATCCTCACATATCCTCACCGCTCCTATCATTGCTACGCAGACGACACACAACTAATCTTCTCCTTTCCCCCTTCTGATAACCAGGTGGCGAATCGCATCTCTGCATGTCTGGCAGACATATCAGTGTGGATGACGGATCACCACCTCAAGCTGAACCTCGGCAAGACGGAGCTGCTCTTCCTCCCGGGGAAGGACTGCCCGTTCCATGATCTCGCCATCACGGTTGACAACTCCGTTGTGTCCTCCTCCCAGAGTGCGAAGAGCCTTGGCGTGACCCTGGACAACACCCTGTCGTTCTCCGCTAACATCAAGGCGGTGACCCGATCCTGTAGGTTCATGCTCTACAACATTCGGAGAGTATGACCTTCCTTACACAGGAAGCAGCACAGGTCC
The DNA here is from genome assembly GCA_036851935.1 of Coregonus suidteri. Lineage (NCBI taxonomy): Eukaryota > Metazoa > Chordata > Actinopteri > Salmoniformes > Salmonidae > Coregonus > Coregonus suidteri. Next base: position 1,691,397 of record CM072243.1, read on the forward strand.
TAATCCAGGCACTTGTCATCTCCCGTCTGGATTACCGCAACTCGCTGTTGGCTGGGCTCCCTGCCTGTGCCATTAAACCCCTACAACTCATCCAGAATGCCACAGCCCGTCTGGTGTTCAACCTTCCCAAGTTCTCTCACGTCACCCCGCTCCTCCGCACACTCCACTGGCTTCCAGTTGAAGCTCGCATCTGCTACAAGACCATGGTGCTTACCTACGGAGCTTTGAGGGGAACGGCACCTCCGTACCTTCAGGCTCTGATCAGTCCCTACACCCAAACGAGGGCATTGCGTCCATCCACCTCTGGCCTGCTGGCCCCCCTACCTCTGCGGAAGCACAGTTCCCGCTCAGCCCAGTCAAAACTGTTCGCTGCTCTGACACCCCAATGGTGGAACAAGCTCCCTCACAACGCTAGGACAGCGGAGTCACACACCACCTTCCGGAGTCACTTGAAACCCCACCTCTTTAAGGAATACCTGGGATAGGATAAAGTAATCCCTCTACCCCCCTTACCCCACCCCAAAAAACAAAAAAAACAAAAAACATATTGTAAAGTGGTTATCGCACTGGCTATCAGGTGAATGCACCAATTTGTAAGTCGCTCTGGATAAGAGCGTCTGCTAAATGACATAAATGTAAATGTAACATTAGCCTAGCCTGATAATAATATGTAGTATGTAACGTTAGCCTAGCCTGATATGAATCTGTAGTATGTAACGTTAGCCTAGCCTGATATTAATCTGTAGTATGTAACGTTAGCCTAACCTGATATTAATCTGTAGTATGTAATGTTAACCTAGCCTGATATTAATCTGTAGTATGTAACGTTAGTCTAACCTGATAATAATATGTAGTATGTAACGTTAGCCTAACCTAGCCTGATATTAATCCGTAGTATGTAACGTTAGCCTAGCCTGATATTAATCTGTAGTATGTAACGTTAGCCTAGCCTGATATTAATCTGTAGTATGTAATGTTGGCCTGATATTAATCTGTAGTATGTAACGTTAGCCTAACCTAGCCTGATATTAATCTGTAGTATGTAACGTTAGTCTAACCTGATAATAATATGTAGTATGTAACGTTAGCCTAACCTGATATTCATCTGTAGTATGTAGCGTTAGCCTAGCCTGATATTAATCTGTAGTATGTAACGTTAGCCTAGCCTGATATTAATCTGTAGTATGTAACGTTAGCCTAGCCTGATATTAATCTGTAGTATGTAACGTTAGCCTAACCTGATATTAATCTGTAGTATGTAACGTTAGCCTAACCTAGCCTGGTATTAATCTGTAGTATGTAACGTTAGCCTAACCTGATATTAATCTGTAGTATGTAACGTTAGTCTAACCTGATATTAATCTGTAGTATGTAACGTTAGCCTAACCTGATATTAATCTGTAGTAACTGAAGTTAGTCTAACCTGATATTAATCTGTAGTATGTAACGTTAGCCTAACCTGATATTCATCTGTAGTATGTAATGTTAGCCTAGCCTGATATTAATCTGTAGTATGTAACGTTAGCCTAGCCTGATATTAATCTGAAGTATGTAACGTTAGCCTAGCCTGATATTAATCTGTAGTATGTAACGTTAGCCTAGCCTGATATCAATCTGTAGTATGTAACGTTAGCCTAACCTAGCCTGATATTAATCTGTAGTAACTAATGTTAGCCTAGCCTGATAATAATCTGTAGTATGTAACATTAGCCTGCCCTGATATTAATCTGTAGTATGTAACGTTAGCCTAGCCTGATATTAATCTGTAGTAACTAACGTTAGCCTAGCCTGATATTAATCTGTAGTATGTAACGTTAGCCTAGCCTGATATTAATCTGTAGTATGTAACGTTAGCCTAACCTAGCCTGATATTAATCTGTAGTAACTAACATTAGCCTAGCCTAGCCTGATATTAATCTGTAGTATGTAGCGTTAGCCTAGCCTGATATTAATCTGTAGTAACTAACGTTAGTCTAGCCTGATATTAATCTGTAGTATGTAACGTTAGCCTAGCCTGATATTAATCTGTAGTATGTAACGTTAGCCTAACCTAGCCTGATATTAATCTGTAGTAATTAACGTTAGCCTAGCCTGATATTAATCTGTAGTATATGTTAGCCTAGCCTGATATTAATCTGTAGTATGTAACGTTAGCCTAACCTGATAATAATCTGTAGTATGTAACGCTAGCCTAACCTGATATTCATCTGTAGTATGTCACGTTAGCCTAACCTAGCCTGATATTAATCTCTAGTAATTAACGTTAGCCTAGCCTGATATTAATCTGTAGTATATGTTAGCCTAGCCTGATATTAATCTGTAGTATGTAACGTTAGCCTAACCTGATAATAATCTGTAGTATGTAACGCTAGCCTAACCTGATATTCATCTGTAGTATGTAACGTTAGCCTAACCTATCCTGTTATTTATCGGTAGTAACTAACGTTAGCCTAGCCTGATATTAATCTGTAGTATGTAACGTTAGCCTAACCTAGCCTGATATTAATCTGTAGTAACTAACATTAGCCTAGCCTAGCCTGATATTAATCTGTAGTAACTAACATTAGCCTAGCCTAGCCTGATATTTATTGTGTTGTCGTTTCTGCTGTAGCATAGTGTATGAATGTATGGATTATAATGTATTTACTGTTTTATTCACGTTTTCAAGTACTGGTGACAAATCATGCATTCCGATTCTTGCATAAATTGTAATGGACACATATGATGTGTGTTAAATACTTTTTTGAATGTTGAACCGATTATGATGAGCTAATGCTAAGCTATTTGCCGGCTATGTGTGGCGCCATGTTTGTTGACATTATACAATGCATTCTGGTTGTCACGTAAGCGTCTGTCAGACCAAAGATGTTATAACAAGGGATAGTTCACTCGACGGATTTATGGCGCTTTCAAGACAACTGTGAACTCTGAAAAATACTAGGTAAAATCATGACGTCAATGTACTTCAGGTCGGAAAGTCGGAGCACTAGAAAAAGGCCAGAGTTCCCGAGTTGGACGACCGTTCAAAACGATCAAGTTCGAGTAACCAGTTGTCTTGAATGCACTGAGGTCGGAAGTTTCCGCACAGTTCCCAGTTGTTTTGGACGCGGCATCAGATTGTAACTTTGGTACCTTCGGCGTGCCAGCTCAGATCGCATTTATCTTTTACAATTGTCACGATCGTCCGTATGGGAGTTAGACCAAGGCGCAGCAGTGATGAACCGAGAACATATTGAATCTTATTCTATTATAGTGATTAATATACAAAACAAAACAAAACGAAACGAAAACGTGCAGTCCTACGCCTTTATCATAACCAACACAAGGAACAAACCAAAAACGGACTGACGATCCGCGCACCCCTGGCTTGCGTGCAGTTGGAGCAGGACGGACCGGACCGGGCTGAACGATGGCGACACCCCTGGCTTGGTGAGGGGAAGCAGGCAACTGGGCCAGAAAGCACTGACGGATACGCCACTCTGGCTTGACTGCGTGGAGAGCAACGGGGCCTTACAGGCTGGGGACGTGCGCGCACCCTGGCTTCGGGCCTAGTGCGAGTGTCCCAGGAACGGGGACCGGACCGGGCTGGACGTACCGCCCCCTGGCTTGGATCGGTGGCGATGGGTTGGAGCAGCAATTAGGAAACGGACCGGGCTTGACGATGCGCACCCCTGGCTTGCTTTTTTTTCGCGTGGGAGCGAGCAACGGGTTATCACGGACCGGGCTGACGTATCGCACCCCTGGGACCTGGTTCGAGTGGCAGGAAAAGGGCCTTGGCTGCAGGCTAACGTTCTCGGACCCATGGCTTGGAGCGGAGTGGCAGTCAAAAGGCCTAGCAGCCAAGGCTTTGACGTCTCGCACCCCTGGCTTGGTGAGACCAGGTTCACAGGCGGGCCGGGGCTGACGACGCGCACCCCTGGCTGGTGCGAGAGTAGCAGGAACAGGGCCGGTACGGGCTGACGATCGCCGCATACCCTGCTGGCTTGGTGACTGGTGGGCAGGAAACAGGCCGGGACGGGCTGGCGATACGAGCACCGTAGGCTTGGTGCGAGGAGCAGGAAAACAGGCCCGGGGCCGGGTCTGGCGACGCGCACCGTAGGGTCTTGGTGCGAGGTAGCAGGCAGGAAACAGGACGGGCGGACTGACTGCGCCCCACCGTAGGCTTGGTGCGTGCGGTGACAGTAGCACAGAACAGGGCCGGGCCGGGTGGCGACGATTTGTACGTCTAACCTTGGCTTTGGTGCGCTTGGTCAGCAGGCGCCAGGGCCAGGGGCAGGCGCTGATTACGCGCACCGTAGCTTGGTGCGAGAGAGTGGCAGGAAACAGGCCGGGCCCGGGCTGGCGACGCCGCACCGTAGGGCTTGGTGTGCGTGGCAGGGAGCAACAGGCCGGGAAGGCTGGCGACGCGAACCCAGTAGGCTTGGTGCGAGGGCAGGACCAGGCCGGGCCAGGCTGGCGACGCGCCACCGTAGGCTTGGTAGCGAGGGGCAGGAACAGGCCGGGGCCGGGATGGCGACGCGCACACCGTAGGCTTGGTGCGAGGGGCAGGAAACAGGCAGGGACGGGGCCTGGCGACGCGCACGTAACACTTGGTGCGAGGTGGGCAGGAACAGGCCGGGCCGGTACTGGCGGACGCCGCACCGACACTTGGTGCGAGGGCAGGAACAAAGGCCCGGGGACCGGGATGGCGACAGCCGCACCGTACACTTGGTGCGAGTGGCAGGAAACAGGCCGGGACCGTCCTGGGGACACCGTGACCCCTGGATTGGTAACCTGGTGGCCTCTGAAATTGTCCCTTGTCAGGGGCTGGTCAGCCCACCCTCCATGCCCTGTGGTAGCGACAGTGCCTAACACATATTTTGGGGTTGGTGGTTGCCTCAGGTCCCCCGTAACACGGTTGGCTTCTGAATTACGCCGTTGCTCCTCTCTCCGTGCGCCTCCCGGTCTCACTCCATGCGGCACGTGCCCTCCTAAATCCATTTTGGGGTGCCTCGAGTTAATAGGATTGACGACAGGTCAGGGGCCCGCGTTGACCCTCTCTCCAGTCGCACCGCTACTGCTCTCACGTCAAGGCTGCGATCCATCCTGCAGGATTAATCGCAGGCCAGCGACCATGCTGGCGCACGATCTGTTTTCACGTCTGGTGCATGGGCCTGGAACAAGGCGCAGCCCTGATGAACGACGCATATCGTCAGGATTTATGTATGGAGTAGGATAAGGATCTATACATACAAGAGACAAGACAAGACGAATCGGTAGTTATCTACAGTGATAATAATAACAACAAAACAACCAGGGAACGCGGACGTGCACCGTCCTACAGGTTATCATAACAACAAGAACACCAAAAGGGGAACCAGATCCACCAAAACACCACAGGATCTACAGACAGGATCTAAATAGGCCGATCCACAATCAGCAGAACAAACCAAACAACAGCGGTGGACCTCTCGTTGCTCTGATTGGGAGACCTCATGCAAAAATAGAAATAAGCACAAACTAGAAACTCCCGAATAGAAAAACACTAACACATAGAATGAACCCACCTGGCTCAACATTATAGGTCCCAGAGCCAGGGCGCATGTTTCTATTGTGTCGGACCATACAATAAAGGGAAAAGTGAGGAATAAAGTTTAAAGGGGAACTTTATTTCCATCAGCACCAAAAAATAAATATTATAGATAGGTCTTTTGACGCGTTTGTGTGCCTCATACCAGTTGTTGCCCAACTCTACCAATCAGATTCGGTTACGATGCTGCAGGGACGATACTCAACCATGATGACCTCCAATATGGGAGTCCCTACCGTTCAAAAGGTTTAATCGTCCTTAGGCTGCTTTATTTTACTCAAGTATGAAAATGGAGAGTTACTAACTTTCCACCCACTGTATAAGGCTAGTAGGGCGTAGGTGAGAATCAATCTAGGTACGCAATTAACCTAGTCTAATTTAGTATCTACCTGATTCACACGTACCTGTAGTAACCTAGTCTAATCTGACCAGTGCTGTTAGTAACCTAGTCTATATCTGATCAGTGCTGTCATAACCTAGGCTAACCTGACCAGTGCTGTAGTACGTAGTTATCCTAGTCTAACGACCAGTGCTGTAGTAACATAGTCTAATCTGACAGTGTAGTAATACCTAGTCAACCTCTGATCAGTGCGGTTAGTACCTAGAGTCAATCTGACCAGTGCTGTAGGTAAACCTAGTCTAAGGCTGTACTCAGACCAGCGCCTGTAGTACCCGTAGTCTAAGTCTAGAATGATCAGTGCTGTAGTCTACCTTAGTCATAATTAGTCTAATCTGACCCAGATTGCCTGGTAGTAACCTAGTCTAGATGTCTAATATGATCAGTGATTGACAGATCTAATCAGGTGTAACTGACCAGTGGCTGTAGTAACCTAGTCTAACCGCACATTTATGTGTATATAATCTAGTCTACCTGGACAGTGCTGTAGAAATAGTCTTTTTTAACAGTCTAATCTGACCAGTACTGTAGTACCCACTAGTACCAAACCTGATCAGTGCTGTAGGGGACCTAGTCTAATTTAGTCTAACTGATGGGATGTTCGTACGGCGTCTATTTCATAGTCTAACCTGACACGTGCTGTAGGAACCTACTTCTAATCCTGTAAAATCTGAACCAGTACTTGTTTTAGTACTCTAATTAGTCTAATGCGAGCCAGTGTTGTAGTAAACCTAGTCTAACCTGCTAGTGCTGTAGTACCACTGAGTCTAAACCTGAACAGTCTGTAGTAACCTAGTCTAATTAAGTCTAACCTGAATCAGTGCTGTATTAACCTAGTAATCTAGTCTAATTGTAGTCTAATCTAATGATCAGTGCTGTAGTAACCTAGTCTAACCTGACCAGTGTAATCTAGTAACATAGTCTTAATTTAGTAACCCTGTCAGGTGTAGGACCTATAGTCTAATGTCTATGCTCTAGTCACCTGCTAGTCTAACGGCCAGTGTAACCTAGTTACTAACCTGATCTAGTGCTGTAGGACCCAGTCTAACCTGAATCAGTGCTGTAGTTATAAACCTAGTCTAATTTAAGTCTAATCTGACCAGTTGCTGTAGGTAGCTAATTTAGTTTAATCTGATGCAGTGCTGTAGTATAACATTAGTCTAACCTGACCAGTGCTGTAGTAACCTAGTCTAATCTAGTCTAACCTGATCCAGTGTAATTAGTCTAAGTCTAAACGATCAGTCTGTAGTACCCTAGTCTAACCTGATCAGTGCTGTTAGTAAACCTAGTCCAATTTCAGTCTAACCTGATCAGTGGTTGTAGTAACCTAGTCCTAATTGATCAGTGTGCGATACGTAACCTAGTAAAAGTACTAACCTGACCAGTGCTTGTAGATACCCTAGTCTATCTGACCAGTGTTGTAGTACCTGAATGTAGTCCTGTAGTAACCTGTCGTCTAGTTACCTGGTCTAATATCTGATCAGTGCCTGTAGTAAACTAGTCTAATTTAGTCTAACTGATCAGTGCTGTAGTAACATAGTCTAGTCTAGTCGAACCCTGACCAGTGTTGTAGGTAACCTAGTCTAATTTAGTCTAACCTGATCAGTGCTGTAGTAATAGTCTAATTTAGTTATAACTGATCAGTGCTTGTAGTAACCCTAGTCTAATTTAGTTCTAATCTGATGACAGTGCTGCTAGTAACCTATCTATAGTCTCAAATTAGTCTAATCTGGATGACAGTGTATGTAGTAACCCTAGTCTATCACTGATCAGTGCTGTAGTAACCTAGTCTAATCTGATCAGGGACCAGTGCTGTAGTACCTAGTCTAATCTGATCAGTGCTGTAGTAACCCAGTTCTAATTTTTAGTCTAAACCTGACCACGTGCTGGTAGTACCATAGTCTAAATCTGATCAGTGCTTGTAGCTAACCTAGCTAATTTAGTCTACCGATCAGTGTTGTAGTAACCTCTAGTCTAATCTAGTCTAACACCTGATCAGTGCTGTAGTAAACCTAGTCATAATTTAGTTCTATCTGATCATGTTGCGTAGAACCTAGTCTAATTTAGTCTAATCTGATCAGGTGCTGTAGTAACTCTAGTCTACTCTAGTTAACCTGCCCCAAGTGCGTAGAAAACCCTATTTAAACCCTGATCAGTGCTGTGAAAACCCCTTTAGTTAATTTAGCAATTTGATCATGTTTGTAGGAAAACCTAGTCAAATTTTTTATTTAAATTTCTGATCAGTCTGGGTAAAACCCCCTTTAAGTCTAACCTAAATCAGTTGCTGTAGAAACCCCTATTTAAAACCTCCCCCCCAGTGCTTTTAGGAACCTAGTCAAATTTTAAAAGTTTAATCTGCCCCAGGGCTTTTAGTAACCTATTTCTAATTTTTTCCTAACCTGACCAGTCCCTGTAGTAACCTTTTTAAATTTTTTGTCAAACATGATCAGTGCTGAAAAGAAAACCTATTTCAAAAACTGACAGGCTTTTAGAAAACAAAGTTAATTTGTTTTAAACCTACCCAAAGTGCGGTAGTAACCCTTATTTCAATCTCCCTTTTATGTTGTAGTAACCCCTAGTATAATTATCAGTCGGGGTAGAACCTAGTCTAACCCTCCCCCCTAAAAAAATTGTTTTAGTCCCCTAAGCCCCAAACCCACATTTGATAACCAAAAAACCCGGACAGTAAAGGGTTAGTAACCCCAAAGAGGGAACCCGTCATTTTTTTTTAAAAAAAGCAAAATTACAATGACCCAGTGCTGTAGAAAACCTAGTCTTTTTAAAGTTAACCCCCGGGCCCAAAGTGCTTTTAAAGTAACCATTAATTTTAAAGTAAAACCTAATCTTTGTTAAACCGAACCCCCTTTAAAGTTCGATCAGGCCTTTTAAATTTAGTTAACCCTGACCAGTGTTTGAAAGTCTTGGGTTAACCGATCAGTCGGTCTTTAAAACCTCCTTTTAGTTAAAAATGACCCCCCCCCAAACCCGGGTTTTTTAGTAAACCAACCCTATAAAAAAGTAAATTTTAAAAATCAGTGCTGTAGTAACCCTGGGTTTTAATTTTTAGTCTAATCTTTTTTCGTTCTGAGTTTTCCAAGTCAAACCCTGATCAGTGCTGTAGTAACCTAGTCAATGATCAGTGCGGTTTAAGTAACATATTTAAAAATCTGATCAGGGGCGGGATTACCAAGTCTAATCTGTTTTAAAAGTCCCTTTTATTTAACCCTACCCCAAATTTTAGTCAAAACCTGATAAATGCTGTAGTACCCTGGGGAAATCGGCCCAGGGCGGAGAAACCTAAGTTTTTAACCCCGGAACCCCGGGTTTTGCCTTTTGAAAGAAAAAGCAGGTTTTTAACCAAACCAAAGTCCCGTAGTACCCTGGGTCAAAATCTGATCAGTGGGTAGACCTGGTCTTATTGATCGTGTTTGTAGAATTTTTAGTCCCCCCCCCCTTGGTTTCAAAAGGTTTTGGTTGAAAAAACCTAGTTAAAATAAAATTTAGTCAAATCGACCCGTTTGAAAGAAATTCCTATTTTAACCCCTGACCCGGGGCTTTTGGGGACCTAGTCTTAAATTTAGTCAAACCCCTGATCGGGTTTTTGGGTAGTAACCTTTAGTCTAATTTATTTAACCCCTGATCAGTCCCTGTAGAAACCTGGGCTACCGGACCAGTGCGTATTTAACCTAGTTTTAAAATTTAGCCTTAACTGACCAGGTGTTGTAGAAACCCTTAGTCCTTTTAAGTTTTCCCTGCCCCCAAAGTGCGTGGGGAAACCCCTGGGTTAAAACCCTGCCCCAGTGCTGTTGGGAAACAATAGTCAAAAACCCGGGACAGTCTGTGTTAAAAAACCAAAAGGAAAAATTTTAGCAAAACCCTGCCCCAGTTCTGAAAAGTCCCCTAGTTAAAATTTAGTCAAAATCTGATGGGGTTTGTTTGTAGTAACCTGGGTCAAATTTTAAAGTCTCCCCTTGATCAGTGCTGTAGAAAACCAAATTTAAATTTTAAAGTCAAATTTTGATCAGTGCTGAAAATAACCTCCCCCAAAACCTTTAAATCAGTGTTTTTAAAGTAAAAAAAGTCAAATAACTGATTCCTTGCGTTAAAAACCTAGTCAAATTTTTGGGTTCCTAATCTGATCAGTTTTGTAGTTTTTTCCTAGTCAAACCCTAAAAATCAGGCTGTAGAAAACCCTTATTTAAACCCTGATCAGGGTTGTAGTATCCGGGGGTTTTAACCTGATCAGGCTGTGGGAAAAAGTAAACCTGATCAGTGTTTTAGAAAATTTAGTCAATTTTATTTAAAAAACCGACCAGTGTTTTTAGTAACCAAATTTCAAATTTTTAGTCTAATTTTAAATAAAGTTCTTTTGAAACCCTATTAACCTGATCATTTGTTTTGGGGAACCTAGTTTTTTTTTAGCTCAAAATTGATCAGTTCTTTTAGATCCTAGTCAACCGACAGTCCCCTGTTAGTAAACCTAGCCCAAACCCTAAATGTGTTGTAGAACCTAGTCTCCCCTGACCCGGGGGTTGGCAGCCTATTTTTCAAATTTTTTGTCAGTGTTGTAGAAACCCTAGTTAACCTGATAAAGGCTGTAGAAACCTGGGCTAACCGGATTAAGTGGGTAGTAAACCTAGTCTAATTTGATAAGTGCTGTAGAAAACCTGGGTAAAAATTAGCAATTTTTGATCAGTGCGTAGAAAACCCTGGTTTTAAATTTTTTTAGTCAATTGACCCAAGGGCTGAGAAAACCTAGCAAATTTTAGTTTTCCCGGACCGGGTGGTGAAAACCCTATTTAAAAAATAAATCCAGTGGGGTAGAAACCTAGTCAAATTTGGGATCAGTGTTTGGTTATTTAACCAAAGTCTAATTTAGTTTTAACCCCTTGATCAGTTGTTTTTTTATTTTAACCCCTGGTCTTAACCTAAAACAGGGGCTGAAAAGTAACCAAAGTCTAACCCCCTTGACCCGTGCGGTAGTAAACCTGGGTCATATTGATCGGGTGCTGTAAGTAAAAAAAAGTCAATTTAATTTTCTAATCTGATAAAAGTGTTTTTTGGAACCTTAGCCCTAATTTAGGTTAATTTTAAATAAAGTCCCCCTTGTAGTAAACCTAAGGAAAATTCTTTTGTCAACCCTTGAAAAGTGCTTTTAGAACCCTTTTATTTTCAAAAATGGGGCGGCAGGTAGTTTAGGGTTAAGAACTTTTCCTTTTTGTAAATAAAACCCGAAGGCCCGTTTGGGGTTTTAAAATTTCCCCGGGCCCGAAAAGGTAAAAATTGTCAAAGGCCCCTTAAAAAGAAAGGCCATTAACCCCTAATTGTTTTCTTGGAAAGGGGTTTCGGGGCCCTTAAATGACTAAAAAAAAAAAATAAAAAAATTTTAATAAATGGGCTTTGCCAGTGCTGTAGAAACCCCTAGCCCAAATGAACCCAGTTTTTTAAAAAAAGGTGTCCCCCGTTGTCTAACCTGATAAGTGCTGTGTAAACCTATTTCCAAACCTGTAAAGGCTTTTTTTTTAAAACCCAATAGCCCCTAACCTGATAAGTGGGTAGAAACCTTTTAGTCTATCGTCAGTGCTGTAGAAACCCAAAAGTTTTTAAACCTGATCAGTGCTGAAAGTAAATTTTCTAACCTGATCAGTGCGGAGTAACCCTTAAGGTTAAAAAATCCCTTTGACCAGGGCTGTAGTACCCTAGTCAAATTTCCTGATCAGTCCCCGTAAGTAACTAGTCTAAACCTGACAGGGCTGAGTAACCTAGTTTTTAACTCTGATCAGTTGTGGCGGTCCCCTAGTTCCTTTTGAAAGGGGGGTTGGGTCCCCTAGTCCTAATTGATCAGTGCTGGTAACCTAGTCTAAATGAATCTAGTGCGGGAGAACCTAGTCTAATTTGACCCATTTGCGGGTAGTCCCCTAGAAAAATCTGACCAGTCCCTGTGGGAAACCCTAGTCTAACCGGCCCTTGCGTAGCCCCAAATTTCTAATTTAGTCAACCTTTGCCCAGTGCGTAGTACCCAGTCAAATTTCTAAAATTTTTGGTGAAAAGTATTAACTGTTAATTTTGCCCATTGCTGCCCAGAACCCAAAGGTAATTTTTTGGTTTAAAAAGTGCTGTAGAAACCTAGTCAAAATTTTAGCAAACCCTTGACCCAGGGCTGTAGAACCTTTTTCTAACCCTGTTTCATTTGCTGTGGGAAACCCCGGTTTTAATTTATTTAAACCGGGACCAAGTGCTGGGGTTTTAACCTGCCCAAAATTTTTATTTCTAACCTGATAAAAGGGGGTTGGTTTAAAGGGTAACCTGGGTTAATTTATTTTTAAATAATCGAAAAAAGTGCGTGGGGAAAACTAAAGTCCCAAAAAATAAAACCATTTGCTGAAAAAGTCCTTCAAACTCTTTTCCCAGTGCTGTAGAAACCTATCCTTAATCCAAATCAGTGCTTGTGAAACATTTAAAGTCAACCCTGCCACCAGGGCCGGGGTGGAAAAAACCCTTAGCCCAAATTTTAGTTTTAACCTAAACAAGTGCTGTGGAAACCCTAGTTTTTTTAGTTTAACATGGTAAAATTTGGGTATTAACCTTGGGTCCTAATTTTAAAAAAGTCTAACCGCCCCCAGGGCTTTTGGGAACCCTTAAAACTAAATTTAGTTTAACCTGCTAAAATTTTTTTTAAAATTTAAACCTATTTCTAAATTTGTTAACTGCCCAAAGTCCCCTGTAGCCCCCTAGTCAAACCCCTGCCCGGGGCCCTTTTAGAACCCTGGGTCAAAATCCTGATAAAAGTGCGGTAGAAACCCTAGTTAACCTGATCAGTGCGGGTTGGGACCCTGGGCCAACCCTGATAAGTGCTAAAAATTTAACCAGTCTTAACTCGATAAATGAGGGTAGAAAACCTAGTCTAATTTAGCCCTTAACCCTTAAAATCATTTTCCCTTGTAGAAAACCATTTCAAAAACCTGATAAAAGGTGTATTTCCCCAAATTTTTGGGCAAAACCTGAAAAAGTGTTTGTAGAAACCTTAGTCAAAAAGGGGGATCGGGAAACTGTAGAAAAAACCCTAGCCCTAAACCGGGATCAATGCTTTTAAAACCTGTCAAAAGGGATCCCCGTGATTTTGGTAACCAAAAGGTCTTAATTTGGGTCTAAACACTGACCCAAGGTTGTTTTAAAGTCCCCTAGTCAACCTGTTAGTGTTTGTAGTAACCTATTTCAAACCTGTAAAGGGGTTATTTAACCTACCCAAAATTTGGGCCCTGGTCGATAAAAGTGCGTAGTAATTAGTCAAACCCAATCAGTGATGTAGAAACCTGTTTTTTTTAGTCAAACCCTTTTGATCATTTGTGTTAGTAACCTAGTCAAATTTTAGTTAACCTGACCCCCCCCAGGCTGTAGTAAGCTAGCCCAAAATGACCAGTGTTTGTAGAAACCCTTGGGGAAAAATGATCATTTGCTGTATTTAAACCTATTTCAAATTTTAGTCTAATCTGACCCAGTGCGTAATAACCTAGTTTTAAACCCTGATCAGGGGATGTAGAAACCCTTAGCCTAACTGACAGTGGGTTAGTAACCCTAGTTTTTTTTTTATTTTCAACCTGTTTCAGTGCTTAGTAACCTAGTCTAAACCTGATCATTGCTGTCGAACCCTCGTTCTAATATGATCATGTGGCTGTAGTACCTTAGTCGTAATCTGATCAGTGCCGTAGTAATTTTAGTCTAATGTCTGCACCAGTGTTGTAGCTAACTCGTCTAATCTGATCAGTGCTGTAGAACCTAGTCTATTTAGTCTATTCTGATCAGTGCTGTAATAACCTAGTCTAAACCTGATCAGGGATGTAGTACCTAGCCTAACCTGATCAGTGCTGTAGTAACCTAGGTCAGGTATTTAGTCTAACCTGATCAGTGATGTAGTAACGCTAGTCTAAACTGATCAGTGCTGTATGTAACCTAGTCTTAATCTGATCAGTGACTGTAGTAACCCTAGCTATACGGATTCAGTGCTGTATTATGCTAGTCTAATATGACCGTGTTGTAGTAACCTAGTCTAATATGATCAGGCTTGTAAGTCCTAGTCTAACCTGGACCAGTGCTGTAGTAACCTAGTCTAACCTGATCAGTGCGTAGTACCTAGTGTAACTGATCAGTGTTGTAGTAACCTAGTCTAACTGATCAGTGATGTAGTAACCTAGCCTAATTTAGTTGGTCTGATGATTCCAGTGCTGTAGTAATCTAGTTAACCTCTAATCACTCAGTGAGTAGTAACCCTAGTCTAACCTGATCAGTGTTGTAGTAACCTAGTCTAATTTAACCTGATCACAGGCGTAGTAAGCTAGTTCTAGTAGATGAGTGCTAGTTAAACATAGTTAACCTGATCAGTGCTGTAGTAACCTAGTCTAATTTAGTCTAACCTGATCAGTGCTTGTTAGTACCCTAGTCTAACCTGATCAGTAACTTGTAGTAGTAACCTAGTCTAACCTGACAGTGCTGTAGTACCCTAGTTAAGTCTAAACCTGATCAGTGCTGTAGTAACCTAGTCTAACCTGATCAGTGCTGTAGTAACCTAGTCTGAACCTGATCAGTGACTCGTTAGAACATAGTCTAATTTCTGATCCTAGTGCTGTAGTAACCTAGTCTAATCGAACAGTGGTAGTACCTGTCGTACCTGACTAGTGATGTCTAACTAGGTCGAACCTGATCAGTGCTGTAGTAACCTAGTCTAACCTGATCAGTGCTGTAGTAACCTAGTCTAATTTTAGTCTAACCTGACCAGGCTTGTAGTAAACCTAGTCTAATCAGTTTTAGTCTAACTGATTGACAGTGCTGTGGTAACCTAGTCTAATTTAGTCTAAACCTGATCAGTGTTGTAGTAACCTAGTCTAATTTAGTCTAACATAGACCCTGATCAGTGCTGTAGGTAAACCTAGTCTACTTTAGTCTAACTGATCAGTGTTGTAGTAAACCTAGTCTAATTTAATCAGTGAGCAGTAACCTAAAGTCTAACAGATCTGACCAGTGCCTGATCTGTAGTACCCTAGTCTAACCTGACCAGTGCTGTAGTAACCCTATAGTCTAACATGATCTGTACTCAGTGCTGTAGTACCAGTGCTGTAAGTGTAACTAAACCTGATCAGTGCTGTAGTACCCTAGCCTAATCTGATCATCAGTGCTGTAAGATCGAACCTAGTCTAACCTGATCAGTGATGTAGTACCTAGTCTAATTGATAGTCTAACCTGAACTGATCAGTGCTGTAGTAACCTAGTCTAACCTGAATCAGTGCCTGTAGTAACCTAGTCTTAAACCTGGACCAGTGTTTGTTAGTACCTAGTCTTAGTTTAGTAATCTGATCAGTTACTGTAGTACCTAGTCCTAAACCTGGATCAATGCTGTATGGTTAAAACTAGTCTAACTCTAACCATGATCAGTGATGTAGTAACCTAGTCTAATTTAGTCTAACCTGATCAGTGCTGTAGTAGTACCCTAGTCTGGTAACCTGATCTAATCTGATCAGTGCTGTAGTAACCTAGTCTAACTGATCAGTGATCAGTGATCAGTAGTAATAACCTAGCCTAATTTAGTCTGGTCTGTCTATGAGTGCTGTAGTAATCTAGTCTAACCTATCAGTCTAACCTAATCAGTTGATGTAGTAACCTAGTCTAATTGATAAGTCTAACCTGATCAGTGGTTGTAGTAAAACCTGATCAGTAGTCTAATTTAGTCTACCTGATCAGTGCTGTAGTAAGCTAGTCTAACCTGACCAGTGCTGCTGTAGTAACCTAGTATAACCTGATCAGTGATGTGTAGTAACCTAGTCTAATTTAGTCTATTCTGATCATTGTGCTGCTAATAACCTAGTCTAAACCTGATCAGTGATGTAGTAAACCTAGTCCTTAGTCTAAACCTGATCAGTGCTGTAGTAACCTAGTCTAATTTGAGGTGTCTCTAACCTGATCCCAGTGCTGTAGTAACCTAGTCTAACCTTGATCAGTGCTGTAGTAACCTAGTCTATAATCATAATCTGATCAGTGCTGTAGTAACCTAGTCTGATCAATCCATAGATTCAGTCGCTGTAGTAACCTAGTCTAATTCTGACCAGTGTTGTAGTCAACCTGATCAGTATAGTCTAATCTGATTCAGTGCTGTAGTAACCTAGTCTAATCTAACAGTGCGTATGACCAGTGCCTGTCAGTAAACCTAGTCTAAACCTGATCAGTGCTGTAGTACCTATAGTCTAACCTGATCAGTGTTGTAGTAAACCTAGTCTAACTGATCAGTGTGGTAGTAAACCTAGTCTAACCTGATCAGTACTGTGAGTACTAGTCGAACTGATAGTCTAATCTGATCTAACAGTATCTGTAGTAAACTAGTCTAATTTCAGTAGTCTAACTGACCAGTGCTGTAGTACCCTAGCCTAACCTGATCAGTGTTGTAGGTAACTCTAGTTCTAAACCTGATCAGTGATTGTAGTTAACCTAGCCTAATTTAGTCTGGTCTGATGAGTGCTGTAGTAAATCTAGTCTAACCTACTAACTCAGTGATGTAGTAAACCTAGTCTAATTTAGTCTAACCTGATCAGTGCTGTAGTACCCTAGTCTAACCTGATCAGTGCTGTAGTAACCTAGTCTAATTTAGTCTAACCTGATCAGTGCTGTATTAGTACCCTAGTCTAACCTGATCAGTACTGTAGTACCTAGTCTAACCTGACCAGTGCTGTAGTAACCTAGTCTAACCTGATCAGTGCTGTAGTAACCTAGTCTAATCTGATCAGTGCTGTAGTAAACCTAGTCTAATCTGATCAGTGCTGTAGTAACCTAGTCTAACCTGACCAGTGTTGTAGTAACCTAGTCTAATCTGATCAGTGCTGTAGTAACCTAGTCTAATTTAGTCTAACCTGATCAGTGCTGTAGTAACCTAGTCTAATTTAGTCTAATCTGACCAGTGCTGTAGTAAACAACTAGTCTAATTTAGTCTAAACCTGATCAGTGCTGTAGTAAACCTAGTCTAAATTTAGTCTAACCTGATCAGTGATGTTAGTAACCTAGTCTAATTTAGTCTAACCTGACCAGTGCTGTAGTAATCTAGTCTAACCCTGATCAGTGCTGTAGTAACCTAGTCTAACCTGACCAGTGCTGTAGTAAACTAGTTAATTTAGTCTAAACTGACCAGTGCTGTAGTAATCTAGTCTACCTGATCAGTGCTGTAGTAAACCTAGTCTAACCTGACCAGTGCTGTAGTAACCTAGTCTAATTTAGTCTAACCTGATCAGTGCTGTAGTAACCTAGTCTAATTTAGTCTAACCTGATCAGTGCTGTAGTAACCCTAGTCTAATTTAGTCTAACCTGATCAGTGCTGTAGTAACCAGTCTAACCTGACCAGTGTGTTGTAGTAACCTAGTCTATTCTGGATCAGTGCTGTAGTAACCTAGTCATAAACCTGACCAGTGCTGTAGTAGTAACCTAGGTCTAATCTGACCAGTGCGTGTAGTAACCTAGTCTAAACTGATCAGTGCTGTAGTAAACCTAGTCTAAAGACCTGATCAAGTGTTGTAGTAACCTAGTCTAACCTGATCAGTGTTGTAGTAACCTAGTCTAAACCTGATCAGTACTGTAGTAACCTAGTCTAATCTGATCAGTACTGTAGTAACCTAGTCTAACCTGATCAGTGATGTAGTAACCTAGTCTAACCTGATCAGTGATGTAGTAACCTAGTCTAATTTAGTCTAACCTGATCAGTGCTGTAGTAACCTAGTCTAACCTGATCAGTACTGTAGTAACTAGTCTAATCTGATCAGTACTGTAGTAACCTAGTCTAACCTGATCAGTGATGTAGTAACCTAGTCTAACCTGATCAGTGATGTAGTAACCTAGTCTAATTTAGTCTAACCTGATCAGTGCTGTAGTAACCTAGTCTAATCTGATCAGTGCTGTAGTAAACCTAGTCTAATCTGATCAGTGCTGTAGTAAACCTAGTCTACCTGACCAGTGCTGTAGTAACCTAGTCTATAACCTGATCAGTGCTGTAGTAACCTAGTCTAACCTGATCAGTGTTGTAGTAACCTAGTCTAACCTGATCAGTGTTGTAGTAACCTAGTCTAACACTGATCAGTACTGTAGTAACCTAGTCTAATCTGATCAGTACTGTTAGTAACCTAGTCTAATTTAGTCTAACCTGACCAGTGCTGTAGTACCCCTAGCCTAACCTGGATCAGTGTTGTAGTAACCTAGTCTAACCTGATCAGTGATGTAGTAACCTAGCCTAATTTAGTCTGGTCTGATGAGTGCTGTAGTAATCTAGTCTAACCTAAATCAGTGATGTAGTAACCTAGTCCTAATTTAGTCTAACCTGATCAGTGCTGGTAGTACCCTAGTCTAACCTGATCAGGTGCTGTAGTACCTAGTAACCTAGTCTAATTGTATATCTGTCTAACCTGATCAGTGCTGTAGTACCCTAGTCTAACCTGATCAGTACTGTAGTAACCTAGTCTAAACTGACCAGTGCTGTAGTAACCTAACTGATCCAGTCTAAACCTGATCAGTGCTGTAGTAACCTAGTCTAACCTCTGATCAGTGATGCAGTGGTAGGTAACCTAGTCTAATCTGATCAGTGCTGTCGCCGAGGTAGAGTAAACCTAGTCTAACCTGACCAGGTGTTGTAGTAACTACCTGAGTAGTCTAATCTATGTATCAGTGCTGTAGTAACCTAGTCTAATTTAGTCTAACCTGATCAGTGCTGTAGTAACCCTAGTCTAATTTAGTCTAATCTGGACCAGTGCTGTAGTAACCTAGTCTTAATTTAGTCTAACCTGATCAGTGCTGTAGTAACCTAGTCTAATTTAGTCTAACCTGATCAGTGATGTAGTAACCTAGTCTAATTTAGTCTAACCTGACCAGTGCTGTAGTAATCTAGTCCTAACCTGATCAGTGCTGTAGTAACCTAGTCTAAACCTGACCAGTGCTGTAGTAACCTAGTCTAATTTAGTCTAACCTGACCAGTGCTGTAGTAATCTAGTTCTAACCTGATCAGTGCTGTAGTAACCTAGTCTAACCTGACCAGTGCTGTAGTAACCTAATTCTAATTTTAGTCTAACCTGATCAGTGCTGTAGTAACCTAGTCTAATTTAGTCTAACCTGATCAGTGTGCTGTAGTAACCTAGTCTAATTTAGTTCTAACCTGATCAGTGCTGTAGTAACCTAGTCTAACCGGACCAGTGTTGTAGTAACCTAGTCTATTCTGATCAGTGCTGTAGTAACCGTAGTCTAACCTGACCAGTGCTGTAGTAACCTAGTCTAATATGACCAGTGCTGTAGTAACAACCCTAGTCTAAACTGATCCAGTGCTGTAGTAACCTAGTCTAACCTGATCAGTGTTGTAGTAACCTAGTCTAACCTGATCAGTGTTGTAGTAACCTAGTCTAACCTGATCAGTACTGTAGTAACCTAGTTCTAATCTGATCAGTACTGTAGTAACCTAGTCTAACCTGATCAGTGATGTAGTAACCTAGTCTAACCTGATCAGTGATGTAGTAAACCTAGTCTAATTTTAGTCTAACCTGATCAGTGCTGTAGTAACCTAGTCTAACCTGATCAGTACTGTAGTAACCTAGTCTAATCTGATCAGTACTGTAGTAACCTAGTCTAACCTGATCAGTGATGTAGTAACCTAGTCTAACCTGATCAGTGATGTAGTAACCTAGTCTAATTTAGTCTAACCTGATCAGTGCTGTAGTAACCTCGTCTAATCTGATCAGTGCTGTAGTAACCTAGTCTAATCTGATCAGTGCTGTAGTAACCTAGTCTAATCTGATCAGTGCTGTAGTAACCTAGTCCTAACCTGACCAGTTGCTGTAGTACCCTAGTCTAATTTAGTCTAACCTGACCAGTGCTGTAGTAACCTAGTCTAACCTGATCAGTGCTGTAGTAACCTAGTCTAACCTGACCAGTGCTGTAGTAACCTAGTCTAATTTAGTCTAACCTGATCAGTGCTGTAGTACCCTAGTCTAATTTAGTCTAACCTGATCAGTGCTGTAGTAACCTAGTCTAATTTAGTCTAACCTGATCAGTGCTGTAGTAACCTAGTCTAAACCTGACCAGTGTTGTAGTAACCTAGTCTATTCTGATCAGTGCTGTAGTAACCTAGTCTAACCTGACCAGTGCTGTAGTAACCTAGTTAATCTGACCAGTGCTGTAGTAACCTAGTCTAAACTGATCAGTGCTGTAGTAACCTAGTCTAACCTGTCAGTGTTGTAGTAACCTAGTCTAACCTGATCAGTGTTGTAGTAACCTAGTCTAACCTGATCAGTACTGTAGTAACTAGTCTAATCTGATCAGTACTGTAGTAACCTAGTCTAACCTGATCAGTGATTGTAGTAACCTTAGTCTAACCTGATCAGTGATGTAGTAACCTAGTCTAATTTAGTCTAACCTGATCAGTGCTGTAGTAACCTAGTCTAACCTGATCAGTACTGTAGTAACCTAGTCTAATCTGATCAGTACTGTAGTAACCTAGTCTAACCTGATCAGTGATGTAGTAACCTAGTCTAACCTGACCAGTGCTGTAGTAAACCTAGTCTAATTTAGTCTAACCTGACCAGTGCTGTAGTAACCTAGTCTAATTTAGTCTAACCTGATCAGTGCTGTAGTAACCTAGTGTAATTTAGTCTAACCTGATCAGTGCTGGTGTAGTAACTAGTCTAATTTAGTCTAACCTGATCAGTGCTGTAGTAAACCTAGTCTAACCTGACCAGTGCTGTAGTAACCTAGTCTAATTTAGTCTAACCTGACCAGTGCTGTAGTACCCTATCCTAATTTAGTCTAACCTGATCAGTGCTGTAGTAACCTAGTCTAACCTGATCAGTGCTGTAGTAACCTAGTCTAAACTGACCAGTGTTGTAGTAACCTAGTCTAATCTGATCAGTGCTGTAGTAACCTAGTCTAACCTGATCAGTGTTGTAGTAACCTAGTCTAACCTGATCAGTGATGTAGTAACCTAGTCTAACCTGACCAGTGTTGTAGTAAACCTAGTCTAATTTTAGTCTAATCTGATCAGTGCTGTAGTAACCTAGTCTAACCTGACCAGTGCTGTAGTAACCTAGTCTAACCTGATCAGTGCTGTAGTAAACCTAGTCTAATTTAGTCTAACCTGATCAGTGGTTTGTATGAGTAACCTAGTCTAATTTAGTCATAACCCTGATCAGTGTTGTAGGTAACCTAGTCTAATCTGATCAGTGCTTTAGTAACCCTAGTCTAATCTGATCAGTGCTGTAGTAACCTAGTCTAATTTAGTCTAACCTGATCAGTGTTGGTAGTAACCTAGTCTAATTTAGTCTAATCTGACCAGTGCTGTAGTACCCTAGTCTAATTTAGTCTAACCTGACCAGTGCTGTAGTAACACTAGTCTAACCTGATCAGTGCTGTAGTAACCTAGTCTAATTTAGTCTAACCTGATCAGTGCTGTAGTAACCTAGTCTAATCTGATCAGTGCTGTAGTAACCTAGTCTAATTTAGTCTAACCTGACCAGTGCTGTAGTAACCTAGTCTAACCTGATCAGTGCTGTAGTACCCTAGTCTAATTTAGTCTAACCTGATCAGTGATGTAGTAACCTAGTCTAATTTAGTCTAACCTGATCAGTGCTAGTAGTAACCTAGTCTAATTTAGTCTAACCTGACCAGTGCTGTAGTAACCTAGTCTAATCTGATCAGTGCTGGTAGTAACCTAGTCTAATTTAGTCTAACCTGATCAGTGATGTAGTAACCTAGTCTAATTAGTCTACCCTGATCAGTGCTGTAGTAGAACCTAGTCTAATTTAGTCTAACCTGGTCAGTACTGTAGTAACCTAGTCTAACCTGATCAGTGCTGTAGTAACCTAGTCTAACCTGACCAGTGATGTAGTAACCTAGTCTAATCTGATCAGTGCTGTAGTACCCTAGTCTAATCTGACCAGTGCTGTAGAAAACCTAGTCTAATTTAGTCTAACCTGATCAGTGATGTAGTAACCTAGCCTAATTTAGTCTGGTCTGATGAGTGCTGTAGTAATCTAGTCTAACCCTAATCAGCGCTGTAGTAACCTAGTCTAAGCAATCTCACTGGAATAAAGACCTCCATTCCTGTCATTTTTTAAAGAGACTGTGATAATACCTCTCAAACTCAAAATAGGAACTACTTAATGTTAGATCCTTTCTAATGTAGTCATAGTCAATGAAACCAATAACTGATCATAAACTTAATGTAACTGGCCTGGCTGAAACATGGTTTTAAGCCTGATTAATTTGTACTGAGTTACATGAGGCCTCTCCTCCTGGTTACACTAGTGACCATATCCCCACGCGCATTCCCGCAAAGGCGGAGGTGTTGCTAAAATGTTTTTGTTCTTTTGAGGTTCTAGTCATGACATTCTCTGTAGGCCTACCCAATCAGTTTGTACAGCTACTGTTTACCTCCTGGGTCGTATACAGCCTCCTTCACTGAGTTCCCTGAATATCCTATCGGACATCGTAGTCAATGGCAGATAATATTCACGTTTTTGGTAACTTCAATATTCACATGGGGAGAAGTCCACAGACCCACTCCAAACGTATTTCGGAGCCATCATCGGCTCAGTGGGTTTTGCGTGTCCAAACATGTCTCGGGACCTACGCATTGCCAAAATCATATCCTCGATCTAGTTTTGTCCCGTGGAATAAATATTGTTGATCCAAAAGTTTTTCCTTATAATTCTGACTATTGGAAACCATCTTATTACGTTTCAATCACAACAAACAAATTCTGAAGATTCCTTGATGCCCTTTCCAGGCTCCCTCCACCTACTCAACGTCGGAGTATAAAAAAATCAGTTTAACCACCTTTACTGAGGATCTAAACTTAACCTTGCGTAATACCCTAGATGCAGTCACATCGCTAAAAACAAACAAAAAATTGTCACAAGAAACTAGCTCCTTGGTATACAGAAAATACCCGAGCCATGAAGCAAGCTTCCAGAAAATTGGAAACGGAATTTGCAGTACGGTGCAATATCGAAGAGCCCTCACTGCTGCTCGATCATTCTATTTTTCCAACCTAATTGAGGAGAACAAGAACAATTCAAAATGTATTTTTGATACTTTCGCAAAGCTAACTAAAAAGCAGCCTTCCACAAGTGAGGTTGGCCTTCACTTCAGCAGTGATGAATCCATGAACTTCTTCAACAAAAAGAAAAACAAATTACGTACTCCTCCTTGAGTTTGGTTCTCTCCAATATCAGTTGTCCTGAGTCTGCACAGAACTGACAGGACCTTGGATCAATGGAAACACTCAAGTTTTTTTAATCCTGTATCTCTTGAAACATTCACGAAAATAGCAATGGCCTCTAAACCTTCCAGCTGTCTACTGGACCCTATTCCAACACAACTACAGATAGAGCTACTTCCTGTGCTTGGCCCTCCTATGTTGAACATAATAAATGGCTCCTATCCACTGGATGTGTACCAAACTCACTAAAAGTGGCAGTAATAAAGCCTCTCTTGAAAAAGCCAAACCTTGACCCGGATAAAAAATAAATACAAATATCGGCCTATATCGAATCTTCATTCCTCTCAAACATTTTAGAAAAAGGTGTTGCTCAGCAACTCACTGCCTTCCTGAAGACAAATAATGTATACGAAATGCTTCAGTCTGTTTTTAGACCCCATCATAGCACTGAGACTGCACTCGTGAAGGTGGTAAAATGACCTTTTAATGGCGTCAGACCAAGGCTCTGCATCTGTCCTCGTGCTCCTAGACCTTAGTGCTGCTTTCGACACCATCTATCATCACTTTTTTTTGGAAAAAATTGGAAACTGTAATTGGTCTACGCGGACAAGTTCTTGTCTGGTTTAGATCCTATCTGTCGGAAAGGTTTCAGTTCGTCTTTTTGTATGGTTTATCCTCTGACAAATCAATGGTACGTTTCGGTGTTCCTCAAGGTTTCCGTTCTAGGACCACTATTGTTTTTCACTATATATGCTACCTCTTGGTGATGACATTTGGATACACAATGTTAACTTTCACTGCTATGCAGACAACATACAGCTGTACATTTTGATAAAACATGGTGAAACCCCAAAATTGCCTACCCTGGAAGCCTGTGTTTTCAGACATAAGGAAGTGGATGGCAGATTATTTTTTTTTACTTTTAAACTCAGACACAAAACAGAGATGCTAGTTCTAGGTCCCTAGAAATAGAGAGATCTGCTGTCAGATCTGAAAATGAATCTCGATGGTTGTACAGTCGTCTAACATAAAACTGTGAAGGACTCAGCATTATTCTGGACCCTGATCTCTCTTTCGACGAACATATACAAATATTTAAAGAGCACCCTTTTTTCATCTTCGTAACATTGCAAAAATCAGAAACGTTTTGTCAAAATGTTGATGCAGAAAAGCTAATCCATGCATTTGTCACTTAAAGATTCGACTAATGCAATGCTCTACTCTGCAGCTACCCGGATAAAGCACTGAATAAACTTCAGCTAGTGCTAAATACAGCTGCTAGAATCTTGACTAGAACCCAAGAATGTGATCATATTACCTCAATGCTAACCTCCCTACACTGGCTTCCTGTTAAAGGCTAGGGCTGACTTCAAGGTTTTACTGCTAACCTACAAAGCATTACATGGACTTGCTCCTACCTATCTCTCCAATTTGGTCCTGCTGTAGATACCTACATGTATGCTACAGTCACAAGACACAGGCTATTGTTCCTAGAAACTTCTAAGCAAACAGCTGGAAGCAGGGCTTTCTTCTATAGAGCTACATTTCAATGGAATATTCTGCCGATCCATCTGAGAGAAGCCGACTTGGTCTCAACCTTTAAGTCTTTACTGAAGACTCATCATTTTTACATTTTAGTCATTTAGCAGATGCTCTTATCCAGAGCGACTTACAGTTAGTGAGTGCATACATTTTCATACTGGCCCTCCGTGGGAAACGAACCCACAACCCTGGCGTTGCAAGCGCAACGCTCTTCCAACTGAGCTACACGGGGCCCAGTACGTCCTATGACTGAGTGTAGTCTGGCCCCAGGGGTGCGAAGGTAAACGGCAAGGCACTGGAGTGATGAACCACCCTTACTGTCTCTGCCTGGCCGGCTCCCCTATCACCACTGGGATTCTCTGCCTCTGACTGTATTACGGGGGCTGATTCACCTTTTTGCTCACGCTCTTCCATCCCTCCTGTCCTCGGCCTCATGAGGTGGGGAGATCTATGTGGGCTATACTCGGCCTTGTCTCAGGGTAATAAGTTAGTGGCCTGTTGATATCCCTTTAGTGGTGTGGGGGCTGTGCTTTGACCAAGTGGTTAGGGTTATATCCTGCCTGGTTGTCCCTGTCCAGGGATAACTTTGTACAGGGCCACAGTGTTTCCGAACCGCCCCATCTCAGACTCCTGTATCTATGCTGCAATAGTCTATGTGTCGGGGGGCTAGGGTCAGTCTGTTAAATCTGGTGTACCGGGGGGCTAGGGTCAGTCTGTTAAATTTGGTGTGTCGGGGGGGCTAGGGTCAGTCTTGTGTAATTCTCCTGTTTAATCTGGTGTCTTGTGTGATCTTAGATATGCGCCCTCTAATTCTCCCATCTCTCTCTCTCCCCTCCCCTCCCAGAGGACCTGAGCCCTATGACCATCTGTCCTGGCAAATCCTGGCTGTCCCTGTCCCCAGTCCAACTGGTCGTGCTGCTGATCCAATTTCTGCTGTTCTGCCTGCGGCTTTGGAATCCTGACGTGTTCACCAGACCCCCCCACCTTGCACATGCTGTCTTGACCTCTGAATGCTCGGCTGTGAAAAGCCAACTGACATTATCTCCCGAGGTGCTGACCTCTTGCAACCTCTATAACCACTGCGATTATTACCTGACGCTGCTGATCTTCTATGAACGTTTGAACATCTTAAAATGATCTGGCCTTGTACTCTCATAATCTCCACCCGGCACCGCCATTTCACATTTACAGAAGTGAGTGCATACATTTTCTGTACTCGTCCCACATGGGAATCAAACCCACAACCCTGGCGTTGCAAGCACCATTCTCTACCAACTGAGCCATACGGAACACACCCAGAAGAGGACTGGCCCCTCAGAGCCTGGTTGCTCTCTACCCAGTACAGCCAGAAGAGGACTGGCCACCCCTCAGAGCCTGGTTCCTCTCTACCCCGGTACAGCCAGTAGAGGACTGGCCACCCCTCAGAGCCTGGTTCCTCTGGTCTACCCAGTACAGCCAGTAGAGGACTGGCCACCCCTCAGAGCCTGGTTCCTCTCTACCCAGTACAGCCAGAAGAGGACTGGCCACCCCTCAGAGCCTGGTTCCTCTCTACCCAGTACAGCCAGTAGAGGACTGGCCACCCCTCAGAGCCTGGTTCCTCTCTACCCAGTACAGCCAGTAGAGGACTGGCCACCCCTCAGAGCCTGGTTGCTCTCTAGGTTTCTTCCTTTCTAGGGAGTTTTCCTAGCCACCGTGTCTCTATAACATAACATGCCATTTAGCAGACGCTTTTATCCAAAGCGACTTACAGTCATGTGCGCATACATTTTTACGTATGGGTGGTCCCGGGGATCGAACCCACTACCCTGGGCGTTACAAGCGCCATGCTCTACCAATTTAGCTACAGAGGACCACCTCTACATCTGCATTGCTTTGCTTGCTCTCTGGGGTTTTTAGTCTCGGTTTCTGTGTAAACACTTTTGTGACAATTGCTGTTGTAAAAAGAGCTCTATAAATACATGTGAATGATTGATAGCCTAACCTAGATGTTGGGTTCTAGTTTGAAAATACTTGCTATATTAGAAGTTAATGATTACATGTATGAGGAATTGTATTATGGTGGGGTCAATGGAGGGTGGATAAGAAGTAGGGGTCAGGAAAGTTAATAAGGGAAAAGGCACATCACATGGTTGGGGTCACTGATAAGGTTGGATAGCTGTGGATTAGTGAGGAATATGGGCCCAGGTCAGGTCAGGTCACATGAAGGGAGAAGGAACAGTTTTTATTACACACATCACTTAACTGCCTGCCTAGCAACAAAGATGTAGTGTTTAAAGGGAGCAAGGAGGAGACCATAAATACTTGTGCTGGTGGAAACATGTCTTTTGTCTTTTTAGCTGTTTGAACCCAGTGGGTGAATAAACTTGGTTTGAGCTTTGACTTGTTGTCCGTTATGTTCTGACAAACAGAGTGAAAAACTAACGTGTTGGTGTTGTCGGCAAGATTCACCGCGATCTACAGTCAAAAGTAAAGAGTCCGAATCGGTGAAAACAGGAGCCGGTACCAAAAAACAAGGCAGGCCCAGTTCCTACACCAGCTACCCCTCATTCTGACATCTTGGGAGACGAGAGTCGTAGGCTGAACCAATTTATAGGATACGGACTTAGAAAGCCTGAGCTTATTCAGTAGTCCCATTGTACTACAACCGGTCGTAGATTTATGGAATATGGTAAGTCCCCGGAAGGTAAGCCCGAGCAGGCTGGTACCTGCAGTGGGTTGGTTCCCTACTAGACAGGTAAAGGTGAAAGCCCAGCCATGGTGTCCTTGAGGCCTTGGAATGTGTGTGTGTGTGTGTGTGTGTGTGTGTGTGTGTGTGTGTGTGTGTGTGTGTGTGTGTGTGTGTGTGTGTGTGTGTGTGTGTGTGTGTGTGTGTGGATAAATTGTCATGCTTGTGTACTAGTACGGTAGGTTGCAGAGGAGTAGTCCATGGAGAAGGACCAAATGGAGGTAATGTGGATGGTGATAGAAGGTTGCCTATAAGTTCCGGAGGAGGGCCTCATCCATGGTTGGAAAAGGATATTAGAACGTTGTTTGAATGTGATTTGTGTGTATTAGCAGCAGCAATAAGGAGACAGGTTGGTTTACGCCCTGTTGGGGGCGGGGAACCGTGACAGATGATGTGGAAATAGGAAGACAACTGTGAATCATTTTGGTAATGTGTGTGCTGTCAACAACAGTGATATTTGAAGCGTGACACCAGTACAAGACATTAGGTCTCCTGTATTCTCCAGCAGTAAACGGGCAGATGCTTCAGTATTGGTCCTAATACAAGGTATCAGGTCAAGAGACCAATTAAAACACACAGTGTGACGTGTTTCTCTTTCTCCCTCTTTTCCCTGTGTTTGTGTGTTTCTGGTTATTACAGGTGTGCTGAGTTGCGGCTGACGATGGTGGGCGTGGCTTCGGTCCGGAGTCCTGGCAGCTGTAGTTGATTGACGAGAGTATAAACTGATTGCCGTGTGAGAGAGAGAGGAGAGAGAGAGAGGGAGAGGGGAGAGAGAGAGAGGGGGAGCGAGAGAGAGAGAGAGAGAGAGAGAGAGAGAGAGAGAGAGAGGGGAGAGAGAGAGAGAGAGGGGATGAGAGAGAGAGGGGAGAGAGAGAGAGGGGAGAGAGAGAGAGAGAGAGGGGAGAGAGACAGAGAGAGAGAGAGAGAGAGAGAGAGGAGAGAGAGAGAGAGAGAGCGAGAGAGAGAGAGAGAGAGAGAGAGAGAGAGAGAGAGAGGGGACACTTGTTTTGTTGGGCGGTTTGAGGATTTGGTTATTGGTTGTTTTAATTTATCTTTGTTCGTGTTCCAGCCGGTCCTCCTGATGTACTCCACCCTACCTGGGTCCTGGAGAAGGGAAAGGTAGTTCTGCCCATGGGTGTACATTCACACGTAGATAACCCACTGTTTTACACACTAGATTAGCCGGGCGGGTGTCACCCCTGTATTTGTGGTAACAGGTAGGAAAGCGGGTTAAGGCTTAGAGTGTGATAGGAAGGATTAGGTGTGTAGAGGCGGAGGGACCTTTTTTGTTTATTTTCATTACTTGGACCCCATTCCCAAACATTCCCTTCTCTTACCTTCCTTGGTTTGTTTGATTGGTTTTTTGTTTTAGTACTGTTTCTTAATGGGTGTTGTATATTTATTTTTGCTTAAGTACCTTACTAAATGTCCCCCGAGGCTAACATTGAGTTCTGGTTGTTGTGTCTGGTTATTTCAGTTCATTACACGCCACATTTTCTTCCCCATCCATCTAGTTTACCTTGTGTGCGCAGGCATTTACGTGTCCTCCTCTGACGAACCACACCCGAGGGGAGAACGGAACACACAGATAGCATGACTACTCTCTGGGGATGTGGGTATCACTACCTTGGAAAATTGTTAAAATTGGTATATATTAGAGGAAATCTAAACACTCTGGACACCGTCGAGAGAGGCGCGGAAAATAACCACAATTGAAAATAGTATCCGTGGTTTCTGACACTCCCATAAAAGTGGGAATAGAAGAGGCAATATAGAAAAGCCATAGAGGCGCTAAAAGAAGAGCCTGAGCATTCTACCAATTTGTTCTCGAATATGGAGAAAAAAAATCCAATCATGGATAAAATTGGGTAGCATTTCCCTACTGATGGAAAATTCCAATCAAATAAAAAGAACTGCTGTTGTGGTGTGCACATGACGTCAACGAGAAATCACAAGTTCAATAAACAAGCGCTTTGATGTCGCGTTTTATCGACAGAAGAGTAGAATGATAAATATCAAATTAAAAAGATATGTAGGGTCATGTTGTCCAGACGACTGACAAGTATGAGGCAACTAATAAAAAAAAATTGAAATAGCAGAAGGGCTCATGAATTAGATGAAAAGAACCATGACTCCATGAAAATAAAGTCCAAGAACTTCCGGCTACCTTCCAGCAGTATCAGGACACCATGTGGGGGGGGGCCGTCCAGCAGTATCAGGACACCATGTGGGGGGGGCCGTCCAGCAGTATCAGGACACCATGTGGGGGGGGCCTTCCAGCAGTATCAGGACACCATGTGGGGGGGGGGGGCCGTCCAGCAGTATCAGGACACCATGTGGGGGGGCCCGTCCAGCAGTATCAGGACACCATGTGGGGGGGGCCGTCCAGCAGTATCAGGACACCATGTGGGGGGGGGGGGCCGTCCAGCAGTATCAGGACACCATGTGGGTGGGGGGGGGTGGTTATGCTCTCCCCACTTCCCCACCGTTCACATATAATATATCCCAGGCTAAACACGCGGTACCGAAGCTAAACACGCGGTACCGAAGCTAAACACGCGGTACCGGAAGCGCTAAACAGGTCATGTCTCCCTACATCCCTCTCTTTATACAGAGGAAAAATAGCATCACGGGTTGAGATCATGTGATCCAGCAACCTCGCAGGAACAAATGGAACACGGGTTGAGATCATGTGATCCAGCAACCTCGCAGGAACAAATGGAACACGGGTTGAGATCATGTGATCCAGCAACCTCGCAGGAACAAATGGAACACGGGTTGAGATCATGCGATCCAGCAACCTCACAGGAACAAATGGAACACGGGTTGAGATCATGCGATCCAGCAACCTCGCAGGAACAAATGGAACACGGGTTGAGATCATGCGATCCAGCAACCTCGCAGGAACAAATGGAACACGGGTTGAGATCATGCGATCCAGCAACCTCGCAGGAAACAAATGGAACACGGGTTGAGATCATGCGATCCAGCAACCTAACAGGAACAAATGGAACACGGGTTGAGATCATGCGATCCCGCAACCTCGCAGGAACAAATGGAACACGGGTTGAGATCATGCGATCCAGCAACCTCACAGGAACAAATGGAACACGGGTTGAGATCATGCGATCCAGCAACCTCGCAGGAACAAATGAAACACGGGTTGAGATCATTGCGATCCAGCAACCTCGCAGGAACAAATGGAACACGGGTTGAGATCATGCGATCCAGCAACCTCGCAGGAACAAATGGAACACGGGTTGAGATCATGTGATCCAGCAACCCTCGCAGGAACAAATGGAACACGGGTTGAGATCATGCGATCCAGCAACCCTCGCAGGAACAAATGGAACACGGGTTGAGATCATGCGATCCCAGCAACCTCGCAGGAACAAATGGAACACGGGTTGAGATCATGTGATCCAGCAACCTCGCAGGAACAAATGGAACACGGGTTGAGATCATGCGATCCAGCAACCTCGCAGGAACAAATGGAACACGGGTTGAGATCATGTGATCCAGCAACCTCGCAGGAACAAATGGAACACGGGTTGAGATCATGCGATCCAGCAACCTCGCAGGAACAAATGGAACACGGGTTGAGATCATGCGATCCAGCAACCTCGCAGGAACAAATGGAACACGGGTTGAGATCATGCGATCCAGCAACCTCACAGGAACAAATGGAACACGGGTTGAGATCATGCGATCCAGCAACCTCGCAGGAACAAATGGAACACGGGTTGAGATCATGCGATCCAGCAACCTCGCAGGAACAAATGGAACACGGGTTGAGATCATGCGATCCAGCAACCTCACAGGAACAAATGGAACTATTTGTGACAGCTATTGGAAGTATTTTGGTCCGCCCTGATATTAACAACATTTGTAGATGTACTCAGCATAGAGAGGACTGGGTATGTGAGTACATTAATAGAATTTGTAAGTCTGCTTGGTTGGCAGGTCTGAAACCTGTTATCAAAACGGCTACTGTGGGGGGTTAGTGGACCAACATGTTCACTAGGATGAGATAGTAGAGGAGGCTTTGAGAGTGGAATCTAATTCCGCTCACTTCGCAGCTGTGTGTGTGGTTAATACAGCCACAGTGAAAGTCACTAACAGTGGTTTTAATGGCCAAGGTAAGACAAAGAAAACGGGGAGGAAATGACAGTGAATCGGTCCCAAGGTGCAGAGCGTCCAGAGCCCTGTTTTAGCTGTGGGGGCCGTTGATCATTGGAAGAGTGAGTGTAGCGGGAAACGGAGCTCGAAATAGGCTACATTTACGACAGGAAAAAGCATTACATTAAGCAGGGTAACAGGGGCAGACTACTACCCATGTCTCTGACCATAGGACCAGTAACAATACCCGGATAATGTTACATGGCGACGGGTGTGAAACAATTTTGGGGTTGGAAGAATCTATGCGAAATGACAGAGGAATGGATTCTAAAAGGTAACAAGTTAAAACTGGCACGGCCTTACAAACTCAGAAAAACATGGGGGGGGGTTTAATCTCGTGAGACACTTTATTCCGTCTTATTCTGAAATAGATTTATAGAATTGACGAAAGGATAAATTAGAGTGGAGTTAATATTGTGAGTAATTGTTTGTAGAGTTTTGAAAAAGCAATTCTGTCAAGCGACAGCATTGGGTTAACAAACCTAAAAATGACCTTTTAAAATGTTGTTTATGAATAAGAAGGGCATTGTAGTGCGGTGGTTACGCAAAATCATGGGAAAAAGAGAGTCCAATCAAGTACGGGAGTAAATTGTTTGGACTCGGTGGAGAGAGGAAGGCCTCCATGTCTAACTGACTAGACCGTGCGTCCACGTATCCATGTTGATTTTGTCCACACACCAGAGGATTGTCAAAGCCTCCAGCCACCCTAGTCATAGACTGTTCTCTCTGCTACCGCACGGCAGGCGGGTACCGGAGCGCCAAGTCTAGGTCCAAAAGGCTCCTTAACAGCTTCTACCCCCAAGCCATAAGACTGCTGAACCGTTAATCAAATGGCCACCCGGACTATTTGTATTGACCCCCCCCCCCCCACCCCTTTTGTTTTTATACTGCTGCTACTCATTGTTTATTATCTATGTATAGTCACTTTACCCCTACCTACATGTACATATTACCTGGACTAACCTGTACCCCCGCACATTGACTCGGTACCGGTACCCCCCCCCCTGTATATAGCCTCGTTATTGTTATTTTATTGTGTTAATTTTTTTTAGTTTAGTTTACTTAGTAAATATTTTCTTAACTCTGTTTCTTGAACTGAATTGTTGGTTAAGGGCTTGTCAGTAAGCATTTCACTGTAAGGTCTACACCTGTTGTATTTGGGCGCATGTGACAAATACAATTTCATTTGATTTGAGATCGTATCTAGATGCATGGAAGGAATAATTTGAGTGAGAACAGTGTTAACTGTTAACTCTAACCGGCTGAAGTAATGGAGACAACGGCGTTCACTACAACCTTGGCTTTCACCACTTCTACGGAGACCTGAGTCCGAGCCAGTGAGCATGGAGAGAGATCACGTCCAAATGTCTCTCATGCTGCTGGTGCACTGGTGGGAAATGTGCAGTTCCCAACCTTAGTCTGACTTTTTAATGGCGGTTTTGGAGCAGTGGCTTCTTCCTTGCTGAGCGGCCTTTTTAGGTTATGTTGATATAGGACTAGTTTTACTGTGGATATAAATACTTTTGTACCTGTTTCCTCCAGCATCTTCACAAGGTCCTTTGCTGTTGTTCTGGGATTGATTTGCACTTTTCACACCAAAGTACGTTCATCTCTATGAGACAGAACGCGTCTCCTTCCTAAGCGGTATGACCTCTGCGTGGTCCCATGGTGTTTATACTTGCGTACTATTGTTTGTACAGATGAACGTGGTACCTTCAGGCATTTGGAAATTGCTCCCAAGGATGAACCAGACTTGTGGAGGTCTAACATTTTTTTTCTGAGGTCTTGGCTGATTTATTTTGATGTTCCCATGATGTCAAGCAAAGAGGTACTGAGTTTTGAAGGTAGTCCTTGAAATACATCCACAGGTACACCTCCAATTGACTCAAATTATGTCAATTAGCCTATCAGATTCTTCTAAAGCCATGATATCATTTTCTGGAATTTTCCAAGCTGTTTAAAGGCACAGTCAACTTAGTGTATGTAAACTTCTGACCCACTGGAATTGTGATACAGTGAATTATAAGTGAAATAATCTGTCTGTAAACAATTGCAGGAAAAATTACTTGTGTCATGCACAAAGTAGATGTCCTAACCGACTTGCCAAAACTATAGTTTGTTAACAAGAAATTTGTGGAGTGGTTGAAAAACTAGTTTTAATGACTCCAAACTAAGTGTATGTAAACTTACGACTTCAACTGTATGTTCCTTGGGAGGATGAACTATAAAGCATTAGTTACATGTGTGCCATCGGGAGGATGAACTGTAAAGCATTAGTTACATGTGTGCCATCGGGAGGATGAACTGTAAAGCATTAGTTACATGTGTGCCATCGGGAGGATGAACTGTAAAGCATTAGTTACATGTGTGCCATCGGGAGGATGAACTGTAAAGCATTAGTTACATGTGTGCCATCGGGAGGATGAACTGTAAAGCATTAGTTTACATGTGTGCCATCGGGAGGATGAACTGTAAAGCATTAGTTACATGTGTGCCATCGGGAGGATGAACTGTAAAGCATTAGTTACATGTGTGCCATCGGGAGGATGAACTGTAAAGCATTAGTTACATGTGTGCCCATCGGGAGGATGAACTGTAAAGCATTAGTTACATGTGTGCCATCGGGAGGATGAACTGTAAAGCATTAGTTACATGTGTGCCATCGGGAGGATGAACTGTAAAGCATTAGTTACATGTGTGCCATCGGGAGGATGAACTGTAAAGCATTAGTTACATGTGTGCCATCGGGAGGATGAACTGTAAAGCATTAGTTACATGTGTGCCATTGTGGGAGGATGAACTGTGAAGCATTAGTTACATGTGAGCCATCGGGAGGATGAACTGTAAAGCATGAGTTACATGTGTGCCATCGGGAGGATGAACTGTAAAGCTCATAATAAAGAGACGCCAGGAGAATGAGTGCCGGGAAGGAGGAGGGTGGTCAACTGTGCCCGTAAATTGATTTAGGGTTGCCCTAAACTGTTTATATGGGTATCAGGTTGATTGTGGATGTCTATACACTGGGAAATCTATTGCAATTTAGATTAAAATACATTGAGATACCGATCTGTCATTAATTATGCCACTCGCGACAGTGTAAGACAAGGATAAACTGTGGCCGTGATGAGAAAGGTTAATGTTGGTAATATAAGTAGTGCATACTGTCTATATATTGTCCCCTGTCTGTTAATGTACATTCTAACAGTGTCGGTTTGTTAGTTGAACGTCTTAAATCCGAGTGATAGACTCAACGTGAAGCACTGAGGACTGTCATTCTAAATTTGGGTTGGATAATTTATCATTGTTTTTTAATTTTAATTCTGAAAGGAGAGAAAACACAGGGAAGTATAATCCACAGATACCGACTGTAGCAGAACATAGGATGTCATTGGAGACGTTGGTGGCTAGGAAACCGGGTATGAGTTGGGAGACAGGTAGGGAGTATCTGAAACATTCAGTCCTAGATCTATCAGTGAACCACAAAGGCAATAGGAGATCAGGAGCAGGAGACAGATTCCATGCAATAGCTATTCTCACAGCAGTCGCTGTAATAATAATAATAATATGCCATTTAGCAGACGCTTTTATCCAAAGCGACTTACAGTCATGTGCGCACACATTTTTACGTATGGGTGGTCCCGGGGATCGAACCCACTACCCTGGCGTTACAAGCGCCGTAATCTATCAGCTGAGCTACAGAGGACCAATCGCCGTGCTCTACCAGCTGAGCTACAGAGGACCAAGCGCCGTGCTCTACCAGCTGAGCTACAGAGGACCAAGCGCCGTGCTCTACCAGCTGAGCTACAGAGGACCAAGCGCCGTGCTCTACCAGCTGAGCTACAGAGGACCAAGCGCCGTGCTCTACCAGCTGAGCTACAGAGGACCAAGCGCCGTGCTCTACCAGCTGAGCTAGAGGGGACCAAGCGCCGTGCTCTACCCAGCTGAGCTACAGAGGACCAAGCGCCGTGCTCTAACCAGCTGAGCTACAGAGGACCAAGCGCCGTGCTCTACCAGCTGAGCTACAGAGGACCAAGCGCCGTGCTCTACCAGCTGAGCTACAGAGGACCAAGCGCCGTGCTCTACCAGCTGAGCTACAGAGGACCAAGCGCCGTGCTCTACCAGCTGAGCTACAGAGGACCAAGCGCCGTGCTCTACCAGCTGAGCTACAGAGGACCAAGCGCCGTTCTCTACCAGCTGAGCTACAGAGGACCAAGCACTGTGCTCTACCAGCTGAGCTACAGAGGACCAAGCACCATGCTCTACCAGCTGAGCTACAGAGGACCAAGCACCATGCTCTACCAGCTGAGCTACAGAGGACCAAGCACCATGCTCTACCAGCTGAGCTACAGAGGACCAAGCACCGTGCTCTACCAGCTGAGCTACAGAGGACCATGCACCGTGCTCTACCAGCTGAGCTACAGAGGACCAAGCGCCGTGCTCTACCAGCTGAGCTACAGAGGACCAAGCGCCGTGCTCTACCAGCTGAGCTACAGAGGACCAAGCGCCGTGCTCTACCAGCTGAGCTACAGAGGACCAAGCGCCGTGCTCTACCAGCTGAGCTACAGAGGACCAAGCGCCGTGCTCTACCAGCTGAGCTACAGAGGACCAAGCGCCGTGCTCTACCAGCTGAGCTACAGAGGACCAAGCGCCGTTCTCTACCAGCTGAGCTACAGAGGACCAAGCACCGTGCTCTACCAGCTGAGCTACAGAGGACCAAGCATCGTGCTCTACCAGCTGAGCTACAGAGGACCAAGCACCGTGCTCTACCACCAGCTGAGCTACAGAGGACCAAGCACCGTGCTCTACCAGCTGAGCTACAGAGGACCAAGCACCGTGCTCTACCAGCTGAGCTACAGAGGACCAAGCACCGTGCTCTACCAGCTGAGCTACAGAGGACCATGCACCGTGCTCTACCAGCTGAGCTACAGAGGACCAAGCGCCGTGCTCTACCAGCTGAGCTACAGAGGACCAAGCGCCGTGCTCTACCAGCTGAGCTACAGAGGACCAAGCGCCGTGCTCTACCAGCTGAGCTACAGAGGACCAAGCACCGTGCTCTACCAGCTGAGCTACAGAGGACCATGCACCGTGCTCTACCAGCTGAGCTACAGAGGACCAAGCGCGTGCTCTACCAGCTGAGCTACAGAGGACCAAGCGCCGTGCTCTACCAGCTGAGCTACAGGGGACTCACTGCCGGGTGCTTTACAGCTACAGGGACAGTAACGGAAGGAGCAGTAGTAGGGGTGGAGGGTGCTATAGTAACAGCATGGAGCTGCACTACGGCGCAAATTAGGGGTATCTTGAAGTACGTATCATGGGCAGTGTTAATGGTAGCAGGGGTTACCGTGGTAGCTATAGTAACAGCATGGAACTGCACTACGGCGCAAATTAGGGGTATCTTGAAGTACGTATCATGGGCAGTGTTAATGGTAGCAGGGGTTACCGTGGTAGCATTGCTGGGATATCACCTTCTGAAGGCATTGATGTTGAAACGTACATACAGTGCTGATTTGCCTCAAGATGAGTTCAAGTTGTTAAAGGTCAAGGGCGGCAGTAGCTTAGTGGTTAAGAGCGTTGTGCCAGTAACGATAGGTCGCTGGTTCTAATCCCCAAGCCGACTAGGTGAAAAATCTGTTGATGTGCCCTTGAGCAAGGCACTTAAACCTAATTGCTCCTGTAAGTCGCTCTGGATAAGAGTGTCTGCTAAATGACCCCCAAAAGAAAGTGTATATCGGGTGGCCATGGAAGAAGAAGGAGATGGTGAGCGAAGTGAAAATAATATGTCATTAGA
Source organism: Coregonus suidteri (assembly GCA_036851935.1). Taxonomy (NCBI): domain Eukaryota; kingdom Metazoa; phylum Chordata; class Actinopteri; order Salmoniformes; family Salmonidae; genus Coregonus; species Coregonus suidteri. Next base: position 1,728,821 of record CM072243.1, read on the forward strand.
TCACTTTTTTTGTAACCTTTGGCCTGGGTGAAAAGCACAAGGAGTTTTTTTTAGGGCCTTCATTTTTGTGGAACCCTGCAGAAAAGTATCCCCAAGGTATAGTCAGGCTAGGAGAGAGTGGGAATAGTCATGTTATTAAACTGAGGTTTTTTTACTTGCATATATATAATTATGCATAGCTTAACACATTATTAATACTGTTATGTTTTGTGTTTCTTTTTGCTTTTCAAGTCTTGTGCTATCCCTCTATTTGGAACTAGAAAGGAGGAAATGGAGGAAGTCAAAAACTCCAGCTGAAATGGAGGAAGTCAAAACTCCAGCTGAAATGGAGGAAGTCAAAACTCCAGCTGAAATGTTATTATTAGTAGTACGACGAGGGGGGGTGGGGTATGGGATGAGAGTGTGCACATTGTGATTATAGATTAGAGACCATAAAGTCTCAGAGGTGTAAATATGCAAATCAACTTGGAATGTTAATCATGTTTTATTTTTTGTTCATTTATAAATAATTTCAAAGTTTATGGGATTACTTTAAAAAAAAAGGAGGGTTGGGTTTCTAGTTTGAAATACTTGCTATACTAGAAGTTAATGACTACATGTATGAGGAATGTATATGGTGGGGTCAATGGAGGGTGGATAAGAAGTAGGGGTCAGGAAAGTTAATAAGTAAGGGAAAAAGGCAATCACATGGTTGGGGTCACTGATAAGGTTGGATAGCTGTGGATTAGTGAGGAATATGGGCCCAGGTCAGGTCAGGTCACATGAAGGGAGAAGGAACAGTTTTATTACACACATTACTTAACTGCCTGCCTAGCAACAAAGATTTTAAAGTGTTTAAAGGGAGCAAGGAGGAGACTCCTCCTGAAGGAGGGTCTAAATACTTGTGCTGTTGGGTGAATAAACTTGGTATGAGCTTTGACTAGTTGTCCGTTAGTTTTTCACTCTGTTTGTCAGACCTAACGCTAGTCTAACCTGATCAGTGCTGTAGTACCCTAGTCTAACCTGATCAGTGCTGTAGTAACCTAGTCTAATCTGACCAGTGCTGTAGTACCCTAGTCTAATTTAGTCTAACCTGATCAGTGCTGTAGTAACCTAGTCTAATCTGACCAGTGCTGTAGTACCCTAGTCTAATTTAGTCTAACCTGACCAGTGCTGTAGTACCCTAGTCTAATCTGACCAGTGCTGTAGTACCCTAGTCTAATTTAGTCTAATCTGACCAGTGCTGTAGTACCCTAGTCTAATTTAGTCTAATCTGACCAGTGCTGTAGTAACCTAGTCTAACCTGATCAGTGCTGTAGTAACCTAGTCTAATCTGATCAGTGCTGTAGTAACCTAGTCTAACCTGACCAGTGCTGTAGTAACCTAGTCTAATTTAGTCTAACCTGATCAGTGCTGTAGTAACCTAGTCTAACCTGACCAGTGCTGTAGTAACCTAGTCTAATTTAGTCTAACACTGATCAGTGCTAGTAGTAACCTAGTCTAACCTGACCAGTGCTGTAGTAACCTAGTCTAATTTAGTCTAATCTGACCAGTGCTGTAGTACCCTAGTCTAATTTAGTCTAATCTGACCAGTGCTGTAGTAACCTAGTCTAACCTGACCAGTGCTGTAGTACCCTAGTCTAATTGACCAGTGCTGTAGTAAAGTCTAATCTGACCAGTGCTGTAGTAGTACCTAGTCTAATCTGACCAGTGCTGTAGTAACCTAGTCTAATCTGACCAGTGCTGTAGTAACCTAGTCTAATTTAGTCTGATCAGTGCTGTAGTAACCTAGTCTAATCTGACCAGTGCTGTAGTAGTACCCTAGTCTAACCTGACCAGTGCTGTAGTACCCTAGTCTAATCTGATCAGTGCTGTAGTACCCTAGTCTAACCTGACCAGTGCTGTAGTACCCTAGTCTAATCTGACCAGTGCTGTAGTACCCTAGTCTAACCTGACCAGTGCTGTAGTAACCTAGTCTAATTTAGTCTAATCTGATCAGTGCTGTAGTAACCTAGTCTAATTTAGTCTAATCTGATCCAGTGCTGTAGTACCCTAGTCTAACCTGATCAGTGCTGTAGTAACCTAGTCTAACCTGATCAGTGCTGTAGTAACCTAGTCTAATTTAGTCTAATCTGATCAGTGCTGTAGTAACCTAGTCTAATTTAGTCTAATCTGATCAGTGCTGTAGTAACCTAGTCTAACCTGATCAGTGCTGTAGTACCCTAGTCTAACCTGACCAGTGCTGTAGTAACCTAGTCTAACTGATCAGTGCTGTAGTAACCTAGTCTAATTTAGTCTAATCTGATCAGTGCTGTAGTAACCTAGTCTAATTTAGTCTAATCTGATCAGTGCTGTAGTACCCTAGTCTAACCTGATCAGTGCTGTAGTAACCTAGTCTAATTTAGTCTAATCTGATCAGTGCTGTAGTAACCTAGTTAATTTAGTCTGACCAGTGCTGTAGTACCCTAGTCTAATTTAGTCTAACCTGATCAGTGCTGTAGTAACCTAGTCTAACCTGACCAGTGCTGTAGTACCCTAGTCTAATCTGACCAGTGCTGTAGTACCCTAGTCTAATCTGACCAGTGCTGTAGTACCCTAGTCTAATTTAGTCTAACCTGATCAGTGCTGTAGTAACCTAGTCTAATTTAGTCTAACCTGATCAGTGCTGTAGTAACCTAGTCTAGTCTAACCTGATCAGTGCTGTAGTAACCTAGTCTAATCTGACCAGTGCTGTAGTAACCTAGTCTAACCTGACCAGTGCTGTAGTACCCTAGTCTAAACCTGACCAGTGCTGTAGTAACCTAGTCTAACCTGATCAGTGCTGTAGTAACCTAGTCTAACCTGATCAGTGATGTAGTACCCTAGTCTACCTGACCAGTGCTGTAATAACCTAGTCTAATCTGACCAGTGCTGTAGTAACCTAGTCTAATTTAGTCTAACCTGATCAGTGCTGTAGTACCCTAGTCTAATCTGATCAGTGCTGTAGTAACCTAGTCTAACCTGACCAGTGCTGTAGTACCCTAGTCTAATTTAGTCTAACCTGACCAGTGCTGTAGTAACCTAGTCTAATCTGATCAGTGCTGTAGTAACCTAGTCTAACCTGATCAGTGCTGTAGTAACCTAGTCTAATAGTCTGGTCAGTGCTGTAGTAACCTAGTCTAATCTGACCAGTGCTGTAGTAACCTAGTCTAACCTGATCAGTGCTGTAGTAACCTAGTCTAATCTGACCAGTGCTGTAGTAACCTAGTCTAATCTGACTAATCTGATCAGTGCTGTAGTACCCTAGTCTAATCTGACCAGTGCTGTAGTAACCTAGTCTAATCTGACCAGTGCTGTAGTAACCTAGTCTAATTTAGTCTAACCTGATCAGTGCTGTAGTAACCTAGTCTAATTTAGTCTAACCTGATCAGTGCTGTAGTAACCTAGTCTAACCTGATCAGTGCTGTAGTAACCTAGTCTAACCTGATCAGTGCTGTAGTAACCTAGTCTAACCTGATCAGTGCTGTAGTAACCTAGTCTAATCTGATCAGTGTTGTAGTAACCTAGTCTAACCTGATCAGTGCTGTAGTAACCTAGTCTAACCTGATCATCTGCTGTAGTAACCTAGTCTAACCTGATCAGTGCTGTAGTAACCTAGTATAATTTAGTCTAACCTGATCAGTGCTGTAGTAGTCTAATTTAGTCTAACCTGATCAGTGCTGTAGTAACCTAGTCTAATTTAGTCTAATCTGATCAGTGCTGTAGTAACCTAGTCTAACCTGATCAGTGTTGTAGTAACCTAGTCTAACCTGATCATCAGTGCTGTAGTAACCTAGTCTAACCTGATCAGTGCTGTAGTAACCTAGTCTAACCTGATCAGTGTTGTAGTAACCTAGTCTAACCTGATCAGTGCTGTAGTAAACCTAGTCTAACCTGACCAGTGCTGTAGTAACCTAGTCTAATCTGACCAGTGCTGTAGTACCCTAGTCTAATCTGACCAGTGCTGTAGTACCCTAGTCTAATCTGATCAGTGCTGTAGTAACCTAGTCTAATTTAGTCTAACCTGATCAGTGCTGTAGTAACCTAGTCTAATTTAGTCTAACCTGATCAGTGCTGTAGTAACCTAGTCTAATCCTGATCAGTGCTGTAGTAACCTAGTCTAAACCTGATCAGTGCTGTAGTAACCTAGTCTAATCTGACCAGTGCTGTAGTAACCTAGTCTAACCTGATCAGTGCTGTAGTACCCTAGTCTAATTTAGTCTAACCTGACCAGTGCTGTAGTACCCTAGTCTAATCTGATCAGTGCTGTAGTAACCTAGTCTAATCTGACCAGTGCTGTAGTACCCTAGTCTAATCTGACCAGTGCTGTAGTACCCTAGTCTAACCTGACCAGTGCTGTAGTACCCTAGTCTAACCTGATCAGTGCTGTAGTAACCTAGTCTAATTTAGTCTAACCTGATCAGTGCTGTAGTAACCTAGTCTAATTTAGTCTAATCTGACCAGTGCTGTAGTAACCTAGTCTAATTTAGTCTAACCTGACCAGTGCTGTAGTAACCTAGTCTAATTTAGTCTAACCTGTAGTAATGCTGTAGTAACCTAGTCTAACCTGATCAGTGCTGTAGTAACCTAGTCTAATGTAACCTAACCTGATCAGTGCTGTAGTAACCTAGTCTAATTTAGTCTAACCTGATCAGTGCTGTAGTAACCTAGTCTAATGTAACCTAACCTGAATCAGTGCTGTAGTAACCTAGTCTAATGTAGTCTAACCTGATCAGTGCTGTAGTAACCTAGTCTAATCTGACCAGTGCTGTAGTAACCTAGTCTAACCTGACCAGTGCTGTAGTAACCTAGTCTAATCTGATCAGTGCTGTAGTAACCTAGTCTAATCTGACCAGTGCTGTAGTAACCTAGTCTAATTTAGTCTAACCTGATCAGTGCTGTAGTAACCTAGTCTAATTTAGTCTAACCTGATCAGTGCTGTAGTAACCTAGTCTAACCTGATCAGTGTTGTAGTAAGTAACCTAGTCTAACCTGATCAGTGCTGTAGTAACCTAGTCTAACCTGATCAGTGCTGTAGTAACCTAGTCTAACCTAGTCAGTGTTGTAGTAACCTAGTAACCTAACCTGATCAGTGCTGTAGTAACCTAGTCTAACCTGATCAGTGCTGTAGTAACCTAGTCTAATTGATCAGTGCTGTAGTAACCTAGTCTAATTTAGTCTAACCTGATCAGTGCTGTAGTAACCTAGTCTAACCTGATCAGTGCTGTAGTAACCTAGTCTAATTTAGTCTAATCTGATCAGTGCTGTAGTAACCTAGTCTAACCTGATCAGTGCTGTAGTAACCTAGTCTAACCTGATCAGTGCTGTAGTAACCTAGTCTAATTTAGTCTAACCTGACCAGTGCTGTAGTAACCTAGTCTAATCTGATCAGTGCTGTAGTACCCTAGTCTAACCTGATCAGTGCTGTAGTAACCCTAGTCTAACCTGACCAGTGCTGTAGTAACCTAGTCTAATCTGACCAGTGCTGTAGTACCCTAGTCTAACCTGATCAGTGCTGTAGTAACCTAGTCTAATCTGACCAGTGCTGTAGTAACCTAGTCTAATCTGACCAGTGCTGTAGTACCCTAGTCTAACCTGACCAGTGCTGTAGTAACCTAGTCTAATCTGACCAGTGCTGTAGTACCCTAGTCTAACCTGATCAGTGCTGTAGTACCCTAGTCTAACCTGATCAGTGCTGTAGTAACCTAGTCTAATCTGATCAGTGCTGTAGTAACCTAGTCTAACCTGATCAGTGCTGTAGTAACCTAGTCTAATCTGATCAGTGCTGTAGTACCCTAGTCTAATTTAGTCTAACCTGATCAGTGCTGTAGTACCCTAGTCTAATCTGACCAGTGCTGTAGTAACCTAGTCTAACCTGACCAGTGCTGTAGTACCCTAGTCTAACCTGACCAGTGCTGTAGTAACCTAGTCTAATTTAGTCTAACCTGACCAGTGCTGTAGTAACCTAGTCTAATCTGACCAGTGCTGTAGTACCCTAGTCTAACCTGACCAGTGCTGTAGTACCCTAGTCTAACCTGACCAGTGCTGTAGTACCCTAGTCTAATCTGATCAGTGCTGTAGTACCCTAGTCTAATCTGACCAGTGCTGTAGTACCCTAGTCTAATTTAGTCTAACCTGATCAGTGCTGTAGTAACCTAGTCTAATTTAGTCTAACCTGATCAGTGCTGTAGTAACCTAGTCTAACCTGATCAGTGCTGTAGTAACCTAGTCTAATCTGACCAGTGCTGTAGTACCCTAGTCTAATCTGACCAGTGCTGTAGTAACCTAGTCTAACCTGACCAGTGCTGTAGTACCCTAGTCTAACCTGATCAGTGCTGTAGTAACCTAGTCTAACCTGACCAGTGCTGTAGTACCCTAGTCTAATTTAGTCTAACCTGACCAGTGCTGTAGTACCCTAGTCTAATCTGACCAGTGCTGTAGTACCCTAGTTTAATCTGACCAGTGCTGTAGTACCCTAGTCTAATCTGACCAGTGCTGTAGTACCCTAGTCTAACCTAGTGCTGTAGTACCCTAGTCTAACCTGATCAGTGCTGTAGTAACCTAGTCTAATTTAGTCTAACCTGATCAGTGCTGTAGTAACCTAGTCTAATTTAGTCTAATCTGATCAGTGCTGTAGTAACCTAGTCTAATTTAGTCTAACCTGATCAGTGCTGTAGTAACCTAGTCTAATTTAGTCTAACCTGATCAGTGCTGTAGTAACCTAGTCTAACCTGATCAGTGCTGTAGTAACCTAGTCTAATTTAGTCTAACCTGATCAGTGCTGTAGTAACCTAGTCTAATTTAGTCTAACCTGATCAGTGCTGTAGTAACCTAGTCTAATTTAGTCTAACCTGATCAGTGCTGTAGTACCCTAGTCTAATCTGATCAGTGCTGTAGTAACCTAGTCTAATTTAGTCTAACCTGATCAGTGCTGTAGTAACCTAGTCTAATTTAGTCTAACCTGATCAGTGCTGTAGTAACCTAGTCTAATGTGACCAGTGCTGTAGACCATACGTCAGGACTGACCAGGCTGATGTACACCTAGTCTGTCTGATCAGTGCTGTAGTAACCTAGTCTAATTTGCTATTCCAGTTTGTAGTTCTGCCTAGTCTAAAACCCCTACCTGATCAGTGCTGTAGTAACTCTTAATATCGGCTATGAAAAGCCAACTGAGAGACCTGAGCCCTAGGACTGTACGTCGTCTAACTAACCTAGTCTAATCTGACTCAGTGCTGTAGTAACCCTGGCCTTGTGCTAATCTGATCAACTGTTCTAGTAGTGCGGTATGTCCCCTACCTGTCCCAGACCTGCTGTTTTAACAACTCTTAATGATCGTGCTAGTAACCTAGTCTAACTGAGATTTATAGTAACTAGTCTAATTTGACCATGCTTGTCACCTTATGAAAATTTTTGAACATCTTGGCATGGTTCTGTTATAATCTCCACCCGGCACAGCCTAAGAGGACTGATCAGTCTTAGCCTAGTAACCTAGTCTAGGTTTCTTCCTGATTTTCGTTTCTGTAGTTTTTTAGTCCTAGTCCACCGTGACACCTGCATTGCTGTTTGGGGTTTTAGTCTAATTTTCTGTACAGCACTTCGAGATATGTAGCTGATGTAAGAAGGGCTATATAAAATATCATTGATTGAATTGAACCTGATCAGTGCTGTAGTAACCTAGTCTAATCTGACCAGTGCTGTAGTACCTAGTCTAACCTGATCAGTGCTGTAGTAACCTAGTCTAATGTAACCTAACCTGATCAGTGCTGTAGTAACCTAGTCTAATCTGACCAGTGCTGTAGTAACCTAGTCTAATCTGACCAGTGCTGTAGTACCCTAGTCTAATCTGACCAGTGCTGTAGTAACCTAGTCTAATCTGATCAGTACTGTAGTACCCTAGTCTAATCTGACCAGTGCTGTAGTACCCTAGTCTAACCTGACCAGTGCTGTAGTAACCTAGTCTAATCTGATCAGTGCTGTAGTACCCTAGTCTAATCTGACCAGTGCTGTAGTAACCTAGTCTAATCTGATCAGTGCTGTAGTAACCTAGTCTAATTTAGTCTAACCTGATCAGTGCTGTAGTAACCTAGTCTAATCTGACCAGTGCTGTAGTAACCTAGTCTAATTTAGTCTAACCTGATCAGTGCTGTAGTAACCTAGTCTAATCTGATCAGTGCTGTAGTAACCTAGTCTAACCTGATCAGTGCTGTAGTAACCTAGTCTAACCTGATCAGTGCTGTAGTAACCTAGTCTAACCTGATCAGTGCTGTAGTAACCTAGTCTAATTTAGTCTAACCTGATCAGTGCTGTAGTAACCTAGTCTAACCTGATCAGTGCTGTAGTAACCTAGTCTAATTTAGTCTAATCTGATCAGTGCTGTAGTAACCTAGTCTAATTTAGTCTAACCTGATCAGTGCTGTAGTAACCTAGTCTAACCTGATCAGTGCTGTAGTAACCTAGTCTAACCTGACCAGTGCTGTAGTAACCTAGTCTAACCTGATCAGTGCTGTAGTACCCTAGTCTAACCTGATCAGTGCTGTAATGTAGTACCCTAGTCTAACCTGACCAGTGCTGTAATAACCTAGTCTAATCTGACCAGTGCTGTAGTAACCTAGTCTAATTTAGTCTAACCTGACCAGTGCTGTAGTAACCTAGTCTAATCTGACCAGTGCTGTAGTAACCTAGTCTAATCTGATCAGTGCTGTAGTAACCTAGTCTAACCTGATCAGTGCTGTAGTAACCTAGTCTAACCTGGTCAATGCTGTAGTAACCTTGTCTAATCTGACCAGTGCTGTAGTAACCTAGTCTAACCTGATCAGTGCTGTAGTAACCTAGTCTAATGTTAGTCTAACCTGATCAGTGCTGTAGTAACCTAGTCTAATCTGACCAGTGCTGTAGTACCCTAGTCTAACCTGATCAGTGCTGTAGTAACCTAGTCTAATTAACCTAAAATCTGATCAGTGCTGTAGTAACCTAGTCTAATCTGACCAGTGCTGTAGTAACCTAGTCTAATCTGACCAGTGCTGTAGTACCCTAGTCTAACCTGATCAGTGCTGTAGTAACCTAGTCTAACCTGATCAGTGCTGTAGTAACCTAGTCTAATCTGACCAGTGCTGTAGTACCCTAGTCTAATCTGACCAGTGCTGTAGTACCCTAGTCTAACCTGATCAGTGCTGTAGTAACCTAGTCTAATCTGACCAGTGCTGTAGTAAGCTAGTCTAATGTAACCTAACCTGATCAGTGCTGTAGTAACCTAGTCTAATTTAGTCTAACCTGATCAGTGCTGTAGTAACCTAGTCTAATCTGATCAGTGCTGTAGTAACCTAGTCTAACCTGATCAGTGCTGTAGTAACCTAGTCTAACCTGATCAGTGCTGTAGTAACCTAGTCTAATTTAGTGATCAGTGTTGTAGTAACCTAGTCTAATCTGATCAGTGCTGTAGTAACCTAGTCTAACCTGATCAGTGCTGTAGTAACCTAGTCTAACCTGATCAGTGCTGTAGTAACCTAGTATGAATTTAGTCTAACCTGATCAGTGCTGTAGTAACCTAGTCTAACCTGATCAGTGCTGTAGTAACCTAGTCTAATTTAGTCTAATCTGATCAGTGCTGTAGTAACCTAGTCCTAATCTGACCTGATCAGTGCTGTAGTAACCTAGTCTAACCTGATCAGTGCTGTAGTAACCTAGTCTAACCTGATCAGTGCTGTAGTAACCTAGTCTAACCTGATCAGTGCTGTAGTAACCTAGTCTAACCTGATCAGTGCTGTAGTAACCTAGTCTAACCTGACCAGTGCTGTAGTAACCTAGTCTAATCTGACCAGTGCTGTAGTACCCTAGTCTAATCTGACCAGTGCTGTAGTACCCTAGTTTAATCTGACCAGTGCTGTAGTAACCCTAGTCTAATTTAGTCTAACCTGATCAGTGCTGTAGTAACCTAGTCTAACCTGATCAGTGCTGTAGTAACCTAGTCTAACCTGACCAGTGCTGTAGTAACCTAGTCTAACCTGACCAGTGCTGTAGTACCCTAGTCTAATTTAGTCTAATCTGACCAGTGCTGTAGTAACCTAGTCTAACCTGACCAGTGCTGTAGTACCCTAGTCTAATTTAGTCTAACCTGACCAGTGCTGTAGTACCCTAGTCTAATCTGACCAGTGCTGTAGTACCCTAGTCTAATCTGACCAGTGCTGTAGTACCCTAGTCTAATCTGACCAGTGCTGTAGTACCCTAGTCTAACCTGATCAGTGCTGTAGTACCCTAGTCTAATCTGATCAGTGCTGTAGTAACCTAGTCTAATTAGTCTAACCTGATCAGTGCTGTAGTAACCTAGTCTAATTTAGTCTAATCTGACCAGTGCTGTAGTAACCTAGTCTAATTTAGTCTAAGTACCTGGTCAGTACTGTAGTAACCTAGTAGTAATTTAGTCTAACCTGATCAATGCTGTAGTAACCTAGTCTAACCTGATCAGTGCTGTAGTAACCTAGTCTAATGTAACCTAACCTGATCAGTGCTGTAGTAACCTAGTCTAATTTAGTCTAACCTGATCAGTGCTGTAGTAACCTAGTCTAATGTAACCTGACCTAATCAGTGCTGTAGTAACCTAGTCTAATAACCTAACCTGATCAGTGCTGTAGTAACCTAGTCTAATCTGACCAGTGCTGTAGTACCCTAGTCTAACCTGACCAGTGCTGTAGTACCCTAGTCTAATCTGACCAGTGCTGTAGTAACCTAGTCTAATCTGACCAGTGCTGTAGTAACCTAGTCTAATGTAAACCTAACCTAATCAGTGCTGTAGTAACCTAGTCTAATTTAGTGCTAGTACCTAGTCTAATCTGACCAGTGCTGTAGTAACCTAGTCTAATTTAGTCTAACCTGATCAGTGCTGTAGTAACCTAGTCTAATTTAGTCTAAGTACCTGATCAGTGCTGTAGTAACCTAGTCTAACCTGATCAGTGCTGTAGTAACCTAGTCTAACCTGATCAGTGCTGTAGTAAACCTAGTCTAACCTGATCAGTGCTGTAGTAACCTAGTCTAACCTGATCAGTGTTGTAGTACCCTAGTCTAACCTGATCAGTGCTGTAGTAACCTAATCTAATCTGATCAGTGCTGTAGTAACCTAGCCTAATCTGATCAGTGCTGTAGTAACCTAGTATAATTTAGTCTCTAACCTGATCAGTGATGTAGTAACCTAGTCTAACCTGATCAGTGCTGTAGTAACCTAGTCTAATTTAGTCTAATCTGATCAGTGCTGTAGTAACCTAGTCTAACCTGATCAGTGCTGTAGTAACCTAGTCTAACCTGATCAGTGCTGTAGTACCCTAGTCTAACCTGATCAGTGCTGTAGTAACCTAGTCTAACCTGATCAGTGTTGTAGTAACCTAGCCTAACCTGATCCAGTGCTGTAGTAACCTAGTCTAACCTGACCAGTGCTGTAGTAACCTAGTCTAATCTGACCAGTGCTGTAGTACCCTAGTCTAATCTGACCAGTGCTGTAGTACCCTAGTTTAATCTGACCAGTGCTGTAGTACCCTAGTCTAATTTAGTCTAACCTGACAGTGCTGTAGTAACCTAGTCTAATCTGATCAGTGCTGTAGTAACCTAGTCTAATCTGATCAGTGCTGTAGTACCTAGTCTAATTTAGTCTAATCTGATCAGTGCTTTAATACCTAGTCTAATTTAGTCTAATCTGATCAGTGCTGTAGTACCCTAGTAGTCTAATCTGATCAGTGCTGTAATAACCTAGTCTAATTTAGTCTAATCTGATCAGTGCTGTAGTAACATAGTCTAATCTGACCAGTGCTGTAGTACCCTAGTCTAATTTAGTCTAATCTGATCAGTGCTGTAGTAACCTAGTCTAATTTAGTCTAACCTGATCAGTGCTGTAGTAACCTAGTCTAATTTAGTCTAATCTGACCAGTGCTGTAGTAACCTAGTCTAACCTGATCAGTGCTGTAGTAACCTAGTCTAATTTAGTCAAATCTGATCAGTGCTGTAGTAACCTAGTCTATTTAGTCTAATCTGATCAGTGCTGTAGTAACCTAGTCTAATTTAGTCTAATCTGATCAGTGCTGTAGTAACCTAGTCTAATTTAGTCTAATCTGATCAGTACTGTAGTAACTGACTAGTCTAATTTAGTCTAATCTGATCAGTGCTGTAGTAACCTAGTCTAATTTAGTCTAATCTGATCAGTGCTGTAGTAACCTAGTCTAATTTAGTCTAATCTGATCAGTGCTGTAGTAACGTAGTCTAATTAAGTCTAATCTGATCAGTACTGTAGTAACCTAGTCTAAATTTAGTCTAATCTGATCAGTGCTGTAGTAACCTAGTCTAATTTAGTCTAATCTGATCAGTGCTGTAGTAACCTAGTCTAATTTAGTCTAATCTGATCAGTGCTGTAGTAGTAACCTAGTCTAATTTAGTCTAACCTGACCAGTGCTGTAGTAACCTAGTCTAATCTGACCAGTGCTGTAGTAACCTAGTCTAACCTGATCAGTACTGTAGTAACCTAGTACTAATTTAGTCTAATCTGATCAGTGCTGTAGTAACCTAGTCTAACCTGATCAGTGCTGTAGTAACCTAGTCTAATTTAGTCTAATCTGATCAGTGCTGTAGTAACCTAGTCTAATTTAGTCTAATCTGATCAGTGCTGTAGTAACCTAGTCTAATTTAGTCTAATCTAACCAGTGCTGTAGTACCCTAGTCTAATCTGATCAGTGCTGTAGTAACCTAGTCTAATTTAGTCTAACCTGATCAGTGCTGTAGTAACCTAGTCTAATTTAGTCTAACATGATCAGTGCTGTAATAACCTAGTCTAATTTAGTCTAACCTGATCAGTGCTGTAGTAACCTAGTCTAATTTAGTCTAATCTGATCAGTGCTGTAGTAACCTAGTCTAATTTAGTGTAATCTGATCAGTGCTGTAGTAACCTAGTCTAACCTGATCAGTGCTTAGTAACCTAGTCTAATTTAGTCTAATCTGATCAGTGCTGTAGTAACCTAGTCTAATTTAGCCTAACCTGATCAGTGCTGTAGTAACCTAGTCTAATTTAGTTAGTCTAATCTGATCAGTGCTGTAAAAACCTAGTCTAATTGAGTCTAATCTAATCAGTGCTGTAGTAACCTAGTCTAATTTAGTCTGGTCTGATCAGTGCTGTAGTAACCTAGTCTAATTTAGTCTAATCTGATCCGTGCTGTAGTAACCTAGTCTAATCTGATCAGTGCTGTAATAACCTAGTCTAATTTAGTCTGGTCTGATCAGTGCTGTAGTAACCTAGTCTAATTAGTCTGGGGTGATCAGTGCTGTAGTAACCTAGTCTAATTTAGTCTAACCTGATCAGTGCTGTAGTAACCTAGTCTAATCTGATCAGTGCTGTAGTAACCTAGTCTAATTTAGTCTAATCTGATCAGTGCTGTAGTAACCTAGTCTAATCTGACCAGTGCTGTAGTATCCTAGTCTAATTTAGTCTAATCTGATCAGTGCTGTAGTAACCTAGTATAATTTAGTCTAACATGATCAGTGCTGTAATAACCTAGTCTAATTTAGTCTAATCTGATCAGTGCTGTAGTAACCTAGTCTAACCTGATCAGTGCTGTAGTAACCTAGTATAATTTAGTCTAATCTGATCAGTGCTGTAATACCTAGTCTAATTTAGTCTAATCTGATCAGTGCTGTAGTAACCTAGTATAATTTAGTCTAATCTGATCAGTGCTGTAATAACCTAGTCTAATTTAGTCTAATCTGATCAGTGCTGTAGTAACATAGTCTAATCTGACCAGTGCTGTAGTATCCTAGTCTAATTTAGTCTAAAGTTCTGATCAGTGCTGTAGTAACCTAGTAATCTGATTTAGTCTAACATGATCAGTGCCGTAATAACCTAGTCTAATTTAGTCTAATCTGATCAGTGCTGTAGTAACCTAGTCTAACCTGATCAGTGCTGTAGTAACCTAGTCTAATCTGATCAGTGCTGTAGTAACCTAGTCTAACCTGATCAGTGCTGTAGTAACCTAGCTAAACCTGATCAGTGCTGTAGTAACCTAGTCTAATTTGTCTAATCTGACCAGTGCTGTAGTAACCTAGTCTAATCTGACCAGTGCTGTAGTACCCTAGTCTAATCTGATCAGTGCTGTAGTACCCTAGTCTAATCTGACCAGTGCTGTAGTACCCTAGTCTAATTTAGTCTAATCTGATCAGTGCTGTAGTAACCTAGTCTAACCTGATCAGTGCTGTAGTAACCTAGTCTAACCTGATCAGTGCTGTAGTAACCTAGTATAATTAGTCTAATCTGATCCCTAGTCTAACTTGAATAAGTGCTGTAGTAATTTAGTCTAATCTGATCAGTGCTGTAGTAACCAGTAACTAGTATAATTAGTCTAATCTGATCAGTGCTGTAGTAACCTAGTCTAATTTAGTCTAATCTGATCAGTGCTGTAGTAACCTAGTCTAATCTGACCAGTGCTGTAGTATACCTAGTCTAATTTAGTCTAATCTGATCAGTGCTGTAGTAACCTAGTCTAATTTAGTCTGCTGTGATCAGTGCTGTAATAACCTAGTCTAATTTAGTCTAAACCTGATCAGTGCTGTAGTAACCTAGTCTAACCTGATCAGTGCTGTAGTAACCTAGTCTAATCTGATCAGTGCTGTAGTAACCTAGTCTAATCTGATCAGTGCTGTAGTAACCTAGTCTAATTTAGTCTAATCTGATCAGTGCTGTAGTAACCTAGTCTAATTTAGTCTAATCTGATCAGTGCTGTAGTAACGTAGTCTAATTTAGTCTAATCTGATCAGTGCTGTAGTAACCTAGTCTAATTTAGTCTAATCTGACCAGTGCTGTAGTACCCTAGTCTAATTTAGTCTAATCTGACCAGTGCTGTAGTAACCTAGTCTAATTTAGTCTAATCTGACCAGTGCTGTAGTAACCTAGTCTAATTTAGTCTAACCTGTCAGTGCTGTAGTACCCTAGTCTAATAGTCTAATTGATCAGTGCTGTAGTAACCTAGTCTAATCTGATCAGTGCTGTATCAGTGCTGTAGTAACCTAGTCTAGTAACCTAGTCTAATCTGATCAGTGCTGTAGTAACCTAGTCTAATTTAGTCTAATCTGACCAGTGCTGTAGTAACCTAGTCTAATTTAGTCTAATCTGACCAGTGCTGTAGTAACCTAGTCTAATCTGACCAGTGCTGTAGTAACCCTAGTCTAATCTGATCAGTGCTGTAGTAATTTAGTCTAACCTGATCAGTGCTGTAGTAACCTAGTTCTAATCTGATCAGTGCTGTAGTACCCTAGTCTAATTTAGTCTAATCTGATCAGTGCTGTAGTAACCTAGTCTAATCTGATCAGTGCTGTAGTCTAACCTAGTCTAATTTAGTCTAGTCTAATCTGACAGTGCTGTAGTAACCTAGTCTAATCTGATCAGTGCTGTAGTACCTAGTCTAATCTAATCCAGTGCTGCTGTAGTAACCTAGTCTAATCTGACCAGTGCTGTAGTAACCTAGTCTAACCTGACCAGTGCTGTAGAACCTAGTCTAACCTGACCAGTGCTGTAGTACCCTAGTCTAATCAGTGCTGAATCAGTGCTGTAGTAACCTAGTCTAATCTGATCAGTGCTGTAGTAACCTAGTCTAATCTGACCAGTGCTGTAGTAGTCTAATCTGATCAGTGCTGTAGTAACCTAGTCTAATTTAGTCTAATCTGATCAGTGCTGTAGTACCCTAGTCTAACCTGATCAGTGCTGTAGTAAGTACTAGTCTAATTTAGTCTAGTGCTGAGTCAGTCTAATCTGACTGTAGTAACCTAGTCTAATTTAGTCCTAACCTGATCAGTGCTGTAGTAACCTAGTCTAATCTGAGTTTAATCTGATCAGTGCTGTAAAAAAACCTAGTCTAATTTAGTCTAATCTGATCAGTGCTGTAGTAACCTAGTCTAATCTGATCCAGTGCTGTAGTACCCTAGTCTAATCTGACAGTGCTGTAGTAACCTAGTCTAATTTAGTGCTAACCCTAGTCTAACCTGATCAGTGCTGTAGTAACCTAGTCTAATCTGATCAGTGCTGTAGTAACCTAGTCTAATTTTCTGTCTGGTCTGATCAGTAATCTGCTGTGTAGTAACCTAGTCTAATGACCAGTGCTGTAGTAACCCTAGTCTAATCTGACCAGTGCTGTAGTAACCTAGTCTAATTGAGTCAGTGCTGTAGTGCCCTAGTCTAACCTAGTCTAATCTGATCAGTGCTGTAGTAACCTAGTCTAATTTAGTCTAATCTGATCAGTGCTGTAGTACCCTAGTCTAATCTGACCAGTGCTGTAGTACCTAGTCTAATTTAGTCTAATCTGATCAGTGCTGTAGTACCTAGTCTAATTTAGTCTAACATGATGACAGTGCTGTAGTAATTTAGTCTAATCCTGACCAGTGCTGTAGTACCCTAGTCTAATCTGACCAGTGCTGTAGTACCCTAGTCTAATCTGATCAGTGCTGTAGTAACCTAGTCTAATTAGTCTAATCTGACCAGTGCTGTAGTAACCTAGTCTAATCTGACCAGTGCTGTAGTAATTAGTCTAATCTGACCAGTGCTGTAGTACCCTAGTCTAATTTAGTCTGACCAGTGCTGTAGTAACCTAGTCTAATCTGACCAGTGCTGTAGTACCCTAGTCTAATCTGACCAGTGCTGTAGTACCCTAGTCTATTTATCTACTGATCAGTGCTGTAGTCTAACCTAGTCTAATTTAGTCTAATCTGATCAGTGCTGTAGTAACCTAGTCTAACCTGACCAGTGCTGTAGTAGTCTACCCTAGTCTAATCTGATCAGTGCTGTAGTAACCTAGTCTAATTTAGTCTAATCTGATCAGTGCTGTAGTAACCTAGTCTAATTTAGTCTAATCAGTGCTGTAGTAACCTAGTCTAATTTAGTCTAATCTGATCAGTGCTGTAGTACCTAGTCTAATTTAGTCTAATCTGATCAGTGCTGTAGTAACCTAGTCTAATCTGATCAGTGCTGTAGTAACCTAGTCTAATTTAGTCTAACCTGATCAGTGCTGTAGTAACCCTAGTCTAAAACCTGATCAGTGCTGTAGTAACCTAGTCTAATTGATAGTCTAGTAACATCTGATCAGTGCTGTAGTAACCTAGTCTAATTTAGTCTAATCTGATCCAGTGCTGTAGTAACCTAGTCTAATCTGATCAGTGCTGTAATCACCTAGTCTAACCTAGTCTAATCTGATCAGTGCTGTAGTAACCTAGTCTAATTTAGTCTAACCTGATCAGTGCTGTAGTAACCTAGTCTAATTTAGTCTAACCTGATCAGTGCTGTAAGTAACCTAGTCTAATTCTGATCAGTGCTGTAATACCCTAGTCTAGTCTACTGACCAGTGCTGTAGTACCCTAGTTTAGTAATCTGATCAGTGCTGTAGTAACCCTAGTCTAATTTAGTGTAATCTGATCAGTGCTGTAGTAACCTAGTCTAATCTGATCAGTGCTGTAGTAACCTAGTCTAATTTAGTCTAATCTGACCAGTGCTGTAGTAACCTAGTCTAATTTAGTCTAACCTGACCAGTGCTGTAGTAACCTAGTCTAATAGTCTAACCTGACCAGTGCTGTAATAAACCTAGTCTAATCTGATCAGTGCTGTAGTAACCTAGTCTAACCTGATCAGTGCTGTATGTGTAGTACCTAGTCTAATTTAGACTGGTTGATCAGTGCTGTAGTAACCTAGTCTAATTAGTCTAATCTGATCAGTGCTGTAGTAACCTAGTCTAATTCTGAGTCAGTGCTGATAATAACCTAGTCTAATTTAGTCTGACCAGTGCTGTAGTACCCTAGTCTAATCTGACTGTGCTGTAGTCCCTAGTCTAACCTGATAAGTGCTGTAGTTACCTAGTCTAATCTGATCAGTGCTGTAGTAACCCTAGTCTAATCTGATCAGTGCTGTAGTACCCTAGTCTAAGTCTACCTGACCAGTGCTGTAGTAACCTAGTCTAATCTGATCAGTGCTGTAGTACCCTAGTCTAATCTGATCAGTGCTGTAGTAACCTAGTCTAATTTAGTCTAACCTGATCAGTGCTGTAGTACCCTAGTCTAATCTGACTGGTCTGATCAGTGCTGTAGTAACCTAGTCTAATCTGACCAGTGCTGTAGTACCCTAGTCTAATCTGATCAGTGCTGTAACCTAGTCTAGTCTAATCTGATCAGTGCTGTAGTACCCTAGTCTAATCTGAGTGCTGTAGTACTAGATCAGTGCTGTAGTAACCTAGTCTAATGATCAGTGCTGTAGTACCCTAGTCTAATCTGACCAGTGCTGTAGTACCCTAGTCTAACTGACCAGTGCTGTAGTATAACCTAGTCTAACCTGATCAGTGCTGTAGTAACCTAGTCTAATCTGACCTGAGTGCTGTAGTACCCTAGTAGTACATGATCAGTGCTCTAGTAACCTAGTCTAATCTGATCAGTGCTGTAGTACCCTAGTCTAATCTGATCAGTGCTGTAATAACCTAGTCTAATTTAGTCTGGTCTGATCAGTGCTGTAGTAACCTAGTCTAATTCAGTCTGGGGTGATCAGTGCTGTAGTACCCTAATTTAGTCTAATCTGATCAGTGCTGTAATATACCTAGCCTAATCTGATCAGTGCTGTAGTAACCTAGTCTAACTGATCAGTGCTGTAGTAACCTAGTCTAACCTGATCAGTGCTGTAGTAACCTAGTCTAATTTAGTCTAATCTGATCAGTGTCCTAGTATAATCTGATCAGTGCTGTAGTAACCTAGTCTAATTTAGTCTAACCTGATCAGTGCTGTAGTAACCTAGTCTAATCTGATCAGTGCTGTAGTAACCTAGTCTAATCTGATCATTGCTGTAGTAACCTAGTCTAATCCTGATCAGTGCTGTAGTAACCTAGTCTAACCTGATCAGTGCTGTAGTAACTAGTCTAGTCTAATCTGATCAGTGCTGTAGTAACCTAGTCTAATCTGATCAGTGCTGTAGTCTAATCTGAGTGCTATAGTAGTCTAACCTGATCCAGTGCTGTAGTACCCTAGTCTAATTTAGTCTGATCAGTGCTGTAGTAACCTAGTCTAATTTAATTCTAATCTGACCAGTAGTGCTGTAGTACTAAATTTAGTCTAATCTGATCAGTGCTGTAGTAACCTAGTCTAATTTGATCTGATCAGTGCTGTAGTACCCTAGTCTAACCTGATCAGTGCTGTAGTAACCTAGTCTAACCTGATCAGTGCTGTAGTAACCTAGTCTAACCTGACCAGTGCTGTATCACCTAGTCTAACCTGATCAGTGCTGTAGTAACCCTAGTCTAATCTGATCAGTGCTGTAGTAACCTAGTCTAATTTAGTCTAACCTGATCAGTGCTGTAGTAACCTAGTCTAATCTGATCAGTGCTGTAGTAACCTAGTCTAATCTGACCAGTGGGTGTAGTGACCTAGTCCTAGTCTAACCTAGTGCTGTAGTAACCTAGTCTAACCTGATCAGTGCTGTAGTAACCTAGCTAACCTGATCAGTGCTGTAGTAACCTAGTCTAATCTGATCAGTGCTGTAGTACCCTAGTCTAATTTAGTCTAATCTGATCAGTGCTGTAGTAACCTAGTCTAATTTACCTAGTCTGATAAGTGCTGTAGTAACCTGTCTGTAGTGCTAACCTAGTCTAATCTGATCAGTGCTGTATGTAATAACCTAGTCCTAATTTAGTCTAACCTGACATCAGTGCTGTAGTAACCTAGCCTAATGTTATCTGATCAGTGCTGTAGTAACCTAGTCTAATCTGACCAGTGCTGTAGTAACCCTAGTCTAATCTGATCAGTGCTGAATAGTACCCTAATTTAGTCTAATCTGATCAGTGCTAGTAGTAATCCCTAGTCTAACTTAGTCTAACCTGATCAGTGCTGTAGTAACCTAGTCTAATCTGATCAGTGCGTGTAGTATAAACTAGTCTAACCTGATCCAGTGCTGTATTAACCTAGTCTAATCTGATCAGTGCGGTAATAACCTAGTCTAATTTAGTCTAATCTGATCAGTGCTGTAGTAACCTAGTCTAATTTAGTCTAACCTGAGTGCTGGTATTAACACTAGTCCTAATTCTGAAATCACAGTGCTGTAGTACCTACTAGTCTAATCTGATCAGTGCTGTAGTAACCTAGTCTAATTAGTCTAATCTGATCAGTGCTGTAGTAACCCTAGTCTAATTCTGATCAGTGCTGTAGTAACCTAGTCTAATCTGAACAGTGCTGTAGTAACCTAGTCTAATCTGACCAGTGCTGTAGTAACCTAGTCTAATTTAGTCTAATCTGATCAGTGCTTGTAGTAACCTAGTCTATCTGACAGTGCTGTAGTAAACCTAGTCTAATCTGACCAGTGCTGTAGTACCCTAGTCGTAATTTAGTCTAATCTGATGATTAGTGCTGTAGTACCCTATAGTCTAATTTAGTCTAATCTGATTAGTGCTGTAGTACCCTAGTCTAATCTGACCTGAGTGCTGTAGTAACCTAGTCTAATTCAGTGCTGTAGTACCCTAGTTTCGTAATCTGATCAGTGCTGTAGTACCCTAGTCTAATTTAGTCTAACCTGACCAATGCTGTTAATAACCTAGTCTAACCTGACCAGTGCTGTAGTACCCTAGTCTAATCTGACTGGGTAGTGCTGTAGTAACCTAGTCTAATCTGACCAGTGCTGTAGTACCCTAGTCTAATCTGACCAGTGCTGTAGTACCCTAGTCTAATTGACCAGTGCTAGTCTGACCAGTGCTGTAGTACCCTAGTCTAATCTGACCAGTGCTGTAAGTACCCCTAGTCTAATCTGAAAACTCTTACAGTGCTGTAATCTGATCAGTTACCCTAGTCTAATCTGACCAGTGCTGTAGTACCCTAGTCTAAACTGAACCAGTGCTGTAGTACCCTAGTCTAATCTGACCAGTGCTGTAGTACCCTAGTCTAATCTGAACCAGTGCTGTAGTAAATAGTCTAATTTAGGTATAATCTGACCAGTGCTGTTAGTACCCTAGTCTAAAAATCTGACCAGTGCTGTAGACCCCCATAGTCTAATCTGATCAGTGCTGTAGGACCTCTAGTCTAACCTGACCAGTGCTGTAGTTACCCTAGTCTAATCTGACCAGTGCTGTAGTACCCTAGTCTAATCTGACCAGTGCTGTAAGTAACCTAGTCTAATTTAGTCTAACCTTGATCAGTGCTGTAATAGTACCTGTCCTAGTTAGTCTAATAATCTGACCAGTGCTAGTACCCTAGTCTAATCTGATCAGTGCTGTATTACCCTAGTCTAATTTAGTCTAACCTGAGTGCTGTAAGTACCCTAGTCTAATCTGACCAGTGCTGTAGTAACCTAGTCTAATCTGATCAACCTGATCAGTGCTGTAGTACCCTAAGTCTAACCTGACCAGTGCTGTAGTAACCTAGTCTAATCTGACCAGTGCTGTAGTACCTAGTCTAGTCTCCTAATCTGACCAGTGCTGTAGTAACCTAGTCTAATCTGACCAGTGCTGTAGTACCCTATAGTCTAATCTGACCAGTGCTGTAGTACCCTAGTCTAATCTGACCAGTGCTGTAGTAACCCTTAGTCTGACCTGATCATGTAGTACCCTAGTACCTCTAGTCTAATCCTGACCAGTGCTGTAGTACCCTAGTCTAATCTGACCAGTTACTGTAGTACCCTAGTCCTAATCTGACCAGTGCTGTAGTACCCTAGTCTAATTTGATCAGTGCTGTAGTACCCTAGTCTAATTCTGACCAGTGCTGTAGTACCCTAGTCTAATCTGACCAGTGCTGTAGTAACCTAGTCTAATCTGACCAGTGCTGTAGTACCCTAGTCTAATTTAGTCCTAAACCTGACCAGGTGCTGTAGTACCCTAGTCTAATCCTGACCAGTGCTGTAGTACCCTAGTCTAATCCTGACCAGTGCTGTAGTACCCTAGTCTAACCTGACCAGTGCTGTAGTAACCTAGTCTAATCTGATCAGTGCTGTAGTACCCTAGTCTAATTTATTCTAACTGACCAGCTGCTGTAGTACCCTAATTCTAACCTGACCAGTGCTGTAGTACCCTATATAGTCTAATCTGACCAGTGTTGTATATCTAACCCTAGTCTAACACGGACCAGTGCTGTAGTACCCTAGTCTATTTAGTCTAAACCTGAACAGTGCTGTAGTACTAGTCTATTTAGTCTAATCTGAACCAGTGCTGTAGTACCCTAGTCTAATCTGATCAGTGCTGTAGTACCCTAGTCTAATTTAGTCTAACCTGACCAGTGCTGTAGTACCATAGTCTAATCTGACCAGTGCTGTAGTAACCTTAGTCTAATCTGACCAGTGCTGTAGTACCCTAGTCTAATCTGACCCAGTGTGTGCTGTAAGTACCTAGTCTATTTAGTCTGTTACTGACCAGTGCTTTAGTAACCTAACCTAGTCTAATCTGACCAGTGCTGTAGTACCCTAGTCTAATCTGACAGTGCTGTAGTAAAACCTAGTCTAATTTAGTCTGGCTTACCAGTGCTGTAGTTACCCTAGTCTAATTTAGAACCAGTGCTGTAGTACCCTAGTCTGGGGTCTAATCTGGACAGTGCTGTAGTACCTAGTTAATTTAGTCTAATTTATTCGACCTGTTCAGGATTCTATATGTTGTGCTGTATGCCAGACTGCCCTCTCTGTGTGTTTGGGTGCGTACGTGCGTGCGTGTGTGCGTGTGGTGTGTGTGGGAGCATGTTCGTGTGTGCATGTGTGTGTGTGTGTGTGTGTGTGGCGTGTGCGTGTGTGTGTGTGTGTGTGTGCATGAGTGTGCGTGTGTGTGGTGTGTGTGTGGTGTGCGTTGTTGTGTGTGTGTGTGCATGTGTTGAGCATGTGTGCGTGTGTGTTCATGTGTAGTGTGTGTGTGCATGTGTGTGGCTGTGTGTGTGTGTGTGTGTGTTGTGTGTGTGTGTGTGTGTGTGTGTGTGGTGTGTTGTGGTGTGTGTTGTGTGTGTGTGTGTGTGTGTGTGTGTGTGTGTGTGTGTGTGTGTGTGTGTGGGTGTGTGTGTGTGTGTGTGTGTGTGTGTGCGTGTGTGTTTGTGCGTGTGTCCAAGGCAGAAAGGAGACACTAAGACAATATAACATCGAGGTTACAGCCCAGATGTCCCCCTATCGCCTATATAGTGCATTAACCCATAGGGCTCTAGTAGTCTACTCTATAGGGGATAGGGGAACATTTGGGGTGCAGCCAGTGAGCACTTTACCTGCTGCTACTAATCCACTTATGTAAAGACAAAGCTGCTTTAATCTGAAACACACACTCCAGCCATCAGATACCCTCCCTGAAGAGAAAGACAGACCAGAGCCACATCCCATCCCTGAAGAGAAAGACAGGCCAGAGCCACATCCCCTCCCTGAAGAGAAAGACAGGCCAGAGCCACATCCCCTCCCTGAAGAGAAAGACAGGCCAGAGCCACATCCCCTCCCTGAAGAGAAAGAAGGGCGAGAGCCACATTCCCTCCCTGAAGATCAAGACATGCCATAGCCAAATCCCATCCCCGAGATGAAATACAGGCCAGAGCCACATCCCCTCCCTGAAGAGAAAGACAGGCCAGATCCACATCCCCTCCCTGAAGAGAAAGACAGGCCAGAGCCACATCCCCTCCCTGAAGAGAAAGACATGGCTCCATAGCCACGTCCCATCCCTGAATAGCAAGGCAGGCCAGAGCCACATCCCATCGCCTGCAAGAGAAAGACAGGCCAGAGGCCACATCCACCTCCCTGAAGAGAAAGACAGGCCAGAGCCACATCCCATCCCTGAAGAGAAAGACAGGCCAGAGCCACAGCCCATCCCTGAATAGAAGCAGCAGGCTAGAGGCCACATCACCATCCCCTGAAAGATAAAGACCAGGTCATAGCCACATCCCCCTCCCTGAAGATAAAGAAGGCCAGAGCCACATCCCATCCCTGAAAGAGAAAACAGGCCAGATCAATCCCTCCCTGAAGAGAAAGACAGACCAGAGCCACATCCCCTCCCTGAAGAGAAAGACAGGCCAGAGCCACATCCCCTCCCTGAAGAGAAAGACAGGCCAGAGCCACATCCCCTCCCTGAAGAGAAAGACAGGCCAGATCCACATCCCATCCTAAAGAAGAGAGAGCTGCTGTTTTGATTCTCTAAAACAGGAAAGCTCAGCTACTCCTCAAAAAAGGGAACTCCACAGGGGACACAAAGAGGGGAGAAGGAAGAGGGGGGGAAAGGGGGGGGAGGGGAAGGGGAGGAGGGGAGGGGGGAGGAGGGGGAGAGGGGGAGATGGGAAGAGGGGAGGAGGGGGAGAGGAGGAGAGGGGGGAGGGGGGAGGGGGAGAGTAAAAAGGAGGAGAGGGGGGGTTTAGAGGGGGAGAGGGGGGAGGGGGAAAGGGGGGGAGAGGAGGAGGGGGAGGGGGGGGAGAGGGGGAATGGGAAGGGGGAGGAGGGGGAGGAGGAAAGGGGAGGAGGGGGAGGGGAGGGAGGGGGAGAGGGGGAGGGGAAAGGGGAGGGGGGGGGGGCGGGGAGGAGGGGGAGGGGAAGGGGGGGAGGAGGGGGAGAGGGGAAAGAGGGGGAGGGGGTGAGGGGGGGGAAGGGGAGAGGGAAGGGAAAAGGGGGAGGGGAAAAGGGGAGAGGGGAGGAGGGGGGGGGGAAGGGGGAGGGGGGGGAGAGGGGAAAGGGGGAGGAGGGGTGAGGGGGGGGAGGGGGGGAAAGTGGGGAGGGGGGAGGGGGAGGGGGGAGGGGGGAAGGGGGAGGGGGGTTGGGGAGGGGGGAGGGGGAGGGGGGGATTTTGGAAGGGAAGGAGGGGGAGAGGGTGAGGGGGGGGAGGAAAAGGGGGAGGGAGGGAGAAATTTGGGGAAGAGGAAGGGGGGGGAGGGGGGGGGGGAGGGGGAGGGGAGGGGGAGGGGAAAGGGGGGGAGAACTTTTAAACCCGGGGAAAGGATCTGTCCCCCAAAAAGCTTTCAGTTTCAACAGCAGCTGTTTCCCTAGTGCTTCCATAGTCCTCCCATAGTCCTCCCATAGTGCTCCCATAGTCCTCCCATAGTGCTTCCATAGTCCTCCCATAGTGTTTTCCATAGCCCCCCATAGCCCCTCCCATAGTGTCCCATATTTCCTCCCATAGTGTTTCCCTACCCTCCCATAGTCCCCCCCATATTCTCCCTAGTGTTTCCCAATAGTCCCCCCCAATAGCCCCCCCCATATGTTTTTCCCATAGCCCTCCCATAGTGCCCCCCTATTCCTCCCTAGTGCTCCCATAGTGTTTCCCATAGTGCCCCCTAGCCTCCTAGTGCTCCCATAGTGCCCCCCATAGTACCCCCTAGTGCTCCCATTATGCCCCCATAGGGTTTCTGGTCAAAAATTAGTCCCATTTGTTAATGGGGGCTATTTGGGATTTAAGCAATAAAATGAATCATCATTTTCCCCACTGTGAATTGTCGGGTGGTGGGGGCGGGGGTTCTGAAAAGTAGTGTGTTTGGTGTTGTGTGTGGGTGTGGGCATGGTGAGTTTTTTGGTGTGCGTGTGTGTTAAAATTTTGGCCAATTTAGAATTTGCTGCCAAAGTCTCCCGGGGCCGGAAAAAAAATTTTCTTTACCCCAAAATGGCCCCCTAACCCTAGGGGCACGGTTTCAAATTAGTGCCTAGGTAGGATTGGGTGTCATTTGGGACTAAGAAGGGAACACCGCCCTTTGTTTGGAACGCTGATACCCCAAACCCCTGAATTACACCCGAGGCACACACACCCACACCCCACACACACACACACAATTTCCCAGCTACCCCCAAAACCCAAAATCCCCAATAAAAGGTTCAGACTTAAAATTTTTAGCTCATACATAGTTTAGCTCAAAACATGTCTTAAAAAAATAACACCCAACATGAGAAAAAAATGTCTGATCTTTGCAATATTCCAAAATCATGTATGGTTTTTATCTGGTGGGGTTTTTTTAAACCCGGGGAGATTGGGTCACTTTAAATTTCACTGAGTATACAAAACATTATGAACACCTGCTCCTTTTAAAACCCTTTGACCAGGGGTTTCCCCCAAATGGTTGGGTTTTTTTTGGCCCCCCCAGGACTTCTGAGCAAAAAAGGGGAAACATTTTTTTTTTAATTTATTGTTTAGCATAAAAGACTTTTAAAACACCAGGGAAAACAGGGGCCCAAGTGATTTTTTAAATTTAAAAAATCTGTTCCCAATTTTTTTTTTCCCCCGCATAAAAGAGAAACGTGATATGATTTTTGTTTTAGCAAATAGGGTATCTGTTTGGGGTTCTTGGGAGTCTATTTGCACTCTACAAAATTTTTTTAAATTTTGTTCGCCGGCCCCCTTTCGCCAAGAAAAATCGGGGTCACGGCTGAATTTTAGGGGTTTAGATCCCTGACAAGGGTGAAACCCGGGGAAAACCAGGTGTTCTTGTAATTTTCTCTTTCCCCCTTCTCTCTCTCTCTTCCCCTTCTTTTCTCTCTCTCCCCCCTCTCCTATTTTTTTTTTACCCCCCCCCCCCCCTCTCTCTCTCTCTCTCCCTCCCCCTTTTTCTTCCCCTCCCCCTTCCCCTTTCCTCTCTCCTCTCCTCCCCCCCCCCTTTTTTTTTTTTTTTTCCTTCTCTCTCTCCCCTCTCAAAACAGAGATTTCATCCCCAAAAATGGCCCACAAATTCCCCTTTTTAAATGCACTACTTTAGACCAGGGCCCGTAGGGTTTGTGGTGCCTCCTGTTTGAGCTTGAAAACCCGAAGCATAATGATTGTGATCAGTTTTATAGATATCGGCTGAAGCCACTCAGGCTAATATTCAAACTTTACCCTTAGTGAGTTTTCAATTTCCCCCCGAAACCCGCGGGCCCCAGGGCCCTGTTCAGAAGGGAAAAAGGGTGTCCTTTTAGACAAAGGGACCATTTATTTATAGAAACACTCAGGGAATTTTTTACCCGACCATGAATTTCACAATTTAAATTACCATGAATTTCACAATTAACCGACCCTGACTTACCTTTGGGCCCTTGGGATTGAGAAGTACAACTCTCTCTCAATTATATATATATCCGGGGGAGAACAAGTATTTGATATTTCGGCCCATTTTGAAATTTTTTACTTACCAAAACATGTAGGGTCTGTAATTTTTATTTATAGGTTTCACTTCAACCCTTTTAGAGAAAGGGAAACTAAAAAAAAAAAAATTTTTTTTCCCAAAAACCAAAATTTTTTTTAATTTTTTTATTTTTTTTTAAATAAAAATTTTAATTTTATTTCAGACATAAAATATTTGGGTACACAGAAAAAACCGAACTTTATTTTTTTACAGAAACCTTTATTTGCAATTTCAGAGATCATACCTTTTTTCCTTGGGGGGTCTTAACCCGGTTTGCCCCACACTGCAACAGGGATTTTTGGGGCCCCTCCTCCATACAGACCTTTGCAATCCTTAAAGGGTTTTGGGGGTGTCGCTGGGGAACCGGCCCTTTTGTTCCCTCCCCAAAAATTTTTTTATTTGGGGTTTAGGGCTGGAGATGGTAGGGGCCCCCCAGGGCCTTGGATGTTTTACGGAGCCCCTCCTTATTTTCCCTTCCCGGCTGTGTGTTTGGGTCGTTGTCATGCTGGAAAACCCAACCCGGGCCCATCTTCAATGTCTTACTGAGGGGAAAGGGGGTTGGGCCAAGATCTCGTGATACAAAGGGCCCCCTCCATTTCCCCCCAATTTGGGTTTCAGTGTCCTGTCCCCCTTTTTGAAAAAACATCCCCCAAAAAATTATTTTCCACCTTCATGCTTCAAAGGGTTTGGGGTGGTGTTCTTGGGGTTGTATCCCTCCCTTTTTTTTCATCCAAACACGGGGATTTGGGGTTTTGACCAAAAAAACCCATTTTTTTCTCATCAGACCACATGACCTTCTCCCATTCCTCCTCTGGATCTCCAATGGTCATTTGGGAAACTTTAGATGGACATGCCTGGCTTGAAGGGGGGGCCTTTCGTGCCTGCAGGATTTTTAAACCTGACGGGGTTAGTGTGTTACTAATGGTTTTTTTTTGAGACTGTGGGGCCAGCCCCTTTCAGGGCATTTACCCGGGCCTGCCGTTTTTGTTTTTTGGGTGATCCCTCACCTTCCCCATATCATTTATGGGCCCCCCAAAGGGGAATCCCCTTTAAAGGAGCCCCCAAACCCGGGGGGTTGCCCCTCATCTTGAACTTCTTCCATTTTCTAAGAATTGCCCAACCCGTTTTGCCTTCTCACCCAAACTGTTTCCCATTGTCCGGGAGGGCCCAAACCCAGCCTTGGCAGGGGGCAATTTTTTCCCTGTGTTTTTACACAGCCTTGGGCTTGCCCATTTTTGGGGAGGTTGGAGGGCTGTTTTTATTGGGGTGTGTGGACAGGGGTCCTTTTTTTACAGGTAAAAGAGTTAAACAGGGGCAGGTTTAAAAAGGTAAGGGGTGGGGAAAAAAGGGGGCTTCTTAAAAAAAAAACTAACAGGTCTGTGAGAGCCGGAATTTTTTACTGGTTGGTAGGTGTCAAATACTTTTTGGGCATGCAATAAAATGGGAATTAAATTTCTTTTAAAAACATACAATGTGTTTTTTGGGGTTTTGTTTTAAGATTCATTCTCTCACAGTTTAATGTCCTATGATAAAAATTACCCGAAACCCCTACAAAGCTTTTTAAATGGAAAACCTAAAAAA